>JBBDGP010003219.1:0-110000 GCA_037952835.1 Lithobates septentrionalis | reverse complement strand
AAAATCCACAAAAAAATAAAACTTGATTTTCTAAAAAACACAAATTAAAAAAAAAAGTGATTTTAACTAACCAAAAAAAAAACCAAAAAATTAATTTTAAAAAACCAAAAAAATCAAAAAAATTTATTTGAAAAAAACAAAAAAATTAACAAAATGATTTTCAAAAAACAAAAAAATTAAAAAATTGATTTTAAAAAACCCAAAAAATAAAAATAATTGATTTTAAAAAACCAAAAAAATAAATAAATTGATTTTAAAAAACCAAAAAAATAACTAAATTGATTTTAAAAAACCCAAAAAATAAAAATAATTGATTTTAAAAAACCAAAAAAATAAATAAATTGATTTTAAAAAACCAAAAAAATAACTAAATTGATTTTAAAAAACCCAAAAAATAAAAATAATTGATTTTAAAAAACCAAAAAAATAAATAAATTGATTTTAAAAAACCAAAAAAATCAAAAAAATTGATTTGAAAAAACCAAAAAAATTTAAAAATTGATTTTAAAAAACCCAAAAAATAAAAAACTTGATTAAAAAACCAAAAACAAATAAAAAAAACTTGATTTGCAAAAACCAAAAAAAAAAAATAAAAAAACTTGATTAAAAAAAAAAAAAAAAAATAAAATTGCTTTTAAACAAAAAAAAAAAAAAACTTGATTTTCCCAAAAAAAAAAAAAAAGCCTGTTTGCGAAAATCAAAAAACAAAAAATATTTTTTTGTGGATTCTGTAGAAATATTTAAATATAATTATATTTTGCTACATTATTAAGATATCATTATATTTTTGTCTATGAACATTTTCTACTAAATGCAGAACTGAATGCATAACAACCATTAATAAAAACATCTCCTTATAGTATTTTAAAAAATGTGTGGTTTGTTATTTCAAGGCTCAGTATCAGTTTGGTTATAATTGTCAAAAAGTTGTTTACAGTGGCAATGGAGCTTATTTAGACATTTTTAAAATTCTAATACAGTTGGCACTACAACTGCTCGACCATAACCTAGGAGACAGCCCAAAAGAAAGGCAAGCAATAAATATAATGCCAGATTTCAGCAATATTTTTTTTTATTGTAAAAAATTATATATCCTGGCCCATTGCAATGGCCCCCCTACCCATAAAATAATTAACATATTGCTGTCTAACTTGACGGGAACTTTGGGGGGCCAAGCCAGTACGGACAGTATCCAGGCCTGTAAGGTTGGCTTCTATTTGTCCGGCCTCAGGCCCAACTGTGCCTATATAATTGGCAGAATGCTTGTTTAAAAAGTTGTGCAGAATGCAGCAGGTTAAAATGATAAAATTAAGTTTGTATTCCGCCAAATTAATGGCTGTTTGAAACAGGCGGAACCGGCTGGCCAGAATTCCAAACGCATTCTCAACCACTCTTCTAGCTCTGGCCAGCCGGTAATTAAAAACCCTCCTCTCTGGGGTGAGGGTTCTTTGGGGGAATGGCCTCATGAGGTGGTTGCTGAGAGCGAAGGCTTCATCCGCAATGAAGACAAAGGGGAGTCCTTCCACGTTATCCTCATCAGGTGGCAATCCCAGCCCACCACTCTGGAGACGCTGGCAGAACTCCGTCTGGGCAAATACTCCTCCATCCGACATCCGGCCATTCTTCCCCACGTCCACATATAAAAAATCATAGTGTGCCGACACCACCGCCATTAAAACAATACTGTGGAACCCCTTATAATTAAAATAATATGACCCCGAATGGGGTGGTGGCACAATGTGGACATGTTTCCCATCTATAGCCCCTCCACAATTGGGAAAGTCCCAACGGCTGGCAAAATGGGATGCCACAGTCTGCCATTCCTGTGGCGTTGAAGGAAACTGGGGAATCAAACAAGAAAACCAAAATCAATTAATTTGGAAGCTAACATTGCAAGAAAATTAGACAATTAAAAACATTATTCCCCAGCATCAGTATAACATTCAATAATTTAATTCCTCTGGAATAACTAATATGGAAAGGCACACTTATCAGATTGCTCACCCCCTCTGATGGAACATTGATTACATTTTAGGGGGTTGTGAAATCCCTAAAAAATATTACTTTTAGGACACGCAGGAATTTAGGGACTAAAAAGGCTACAAGACTGCAGTTGTCGCACTCTGCAGGTGCAGTTGCTAACCAGCTTACAGTAAATGAGGTAATGTAAAAAGGCATTCATGTTGAAAGGAGTACACAATCACAGGCAAGGGCAATTAATGAAAACACTTTGAGGCTTGCATATGATTTGATGATGGAAATCAGCAGAGCTTCTGCTCATTTACTAAAGCACTGGAACAAATGCACTTGTAGAGTGCACATGCATTTTGCAAACTGCAACATATATTTGCTTTAGACAAATCAAGACCACAGAACATTCAAGCAAATTTTAACGAGGGTGGGGGTGGGGGGGTTGTGAAATCTAGATAATTGCTCATTAGCAGCACACTATTTGGATTGAGTTTAGGTGGGGGGGGGGGGGTTGTGAAATCTAGATAATTGCTCATTAGCAGCACACTATTTGGATTGAGTTTAGGTGGGGGGGGGGGGGGGGGTTGTGAAATCTAGATAATTGCTCATTAGCAGCACACTATTTGGATTGAGTTTAGGTGGGGGGGGGGGGGTTGTGAAATCTAGATAATTGCTCATTAGCAGCACACTATTTGGATTGAGTTTAGGTGGGGGGGGGGGGTTGTGAAATCTAGATAATTGCTCATTAGCAGCACACTATTTGGATTGAGTTTAGGTGGGGGGGGGGGGGGTTGTGAAATCTAGATAATTGCTCATTAGCAGCACACTATTTGGATTGAGTTTAGGTGGGGGGGGGGGGGGGTTGTGAAATCTAGATAATTGCTCATTAGCAGCACACTATTTGGATTGAGTTTAGGTGGGGGGGGGGGGGGTTGTGAAATCTAGATAATTGCTCATTAGCAGCACACTATTTGGATTGAGTTTAGGTGGGGGGGGGGGGGGTTGTGAAATCTAGATAATTGCTCATTAGCAGCACACTATTTGGATTGAGTTTAGGTGGGGGGGGGGGGTTGTGAAATCTAGATAATTGCTCATTAGCAGCACACTATTTGGATTGAGTTTAGGTGGGGGGGGGGGGGTTGTGAAATCTAGATAATTGCTCATTAGCAGCACACTATTTGGATTGAGTTTAGGTGGGGGGGGGGGGGGTTGTGAAATCTAGATAATTGCTCATTAGCAGCACACTATTTGGATTGAGTTTAGGTGGGGGGGGGGGGGTTGTGAAATCTAGATAATTGCTCATTAGCAGCACACTATTTGGATTGAGTTTAGGTGGGGGGGGGGGGGGTTGTGAAATCTAGATAATTGCTCATTAGCAGCACACTATTTGGATTGAGTTTAGGTGGGGGGGGGGGGGGTTGTGAAATCTAGATAATTGCTCATTAGCAGCACACTATTTGGATTGAGTTTAGGTGGGGGGGGGGGGGGTTGTGAAATCTAGATAATTGCTCATTAGCAGCACACTATTTGGATTGAGTTTAGGTGGGGGGGGGGGGGTTGTGAAATCTAGATAATTGCTAATTATAAGCACACTAAATACACTAAATACACTCCAACAAAATACATTCAAAATGAGTAGACTAGGTGGATATGTTCCCATCACTTCATGCTGGGAAGGTTATTAAAGGAAAATATACATGCATGACAAAAAATAACAGGAAAAAATTCCAGCATGTGTGAGGATAAAAAGGGGACATTCACACTATATTGCAATGATGGTAAGTAGTGTTTGAAGCAAGAAATACATTACATTATCAAAGATTACATAAAAGAACATGTGATGCTAATAAAAGAAAAATATCTTACCTTAATATAGTCCTTCTGCAGGACCTGTATGATGGCAGAACAGGTCTCTGGGATAATGATCCCCAGAGCCTGGGGGGAGATGCCTGTCGAGAACTTAAGGTCCTGCAGGCTTCTCCCTGTGGCCAAATACCGCAAGGTAGCGACCAGCCTCTGCTCCGGAGTGATGGCTTGCCTCATGCAGGTATCCTGCCTGCTGATATAGGGGGTCAGCAAAGCCACCAAACGATCAAAAACGGGGTCCGTCATCCGGAGAAAGTTCCTGAAATCCTCAGGATTATTCTCACGGATCTCACGGAGCAAAGGCATATGAGAGAACTGGTCACGCTGAAGCAACCAATTCTTGGTCCATGAACTCCTCCTCGCCCTGTTCATGGACTGGTCTTGGTCTGAAGAATAAACTACAGCACCAAGCACATACAATGCACGAGCTCGACGACGAGTACGTACAGGTAACATGGCTTCAAAACGGTCGGCTGGTCAGAACGCACTAAACAGAACGCACTGAAGAACAGCAAGGCCTGTGAAGAGCGACCTGAAAATCAGGAACGAGCGGCCAATAAAACAAAGATTTCTCAATGCCAACTGACCAAACGCACTGAAAAGCAGATACAAACCTCACAAGCACAGACTGAACAACAGTTAAAACGAACTGAAAAATACGAGTCTCACAAGCGCGAATCGTCTCTCACCAAACTTCTACTAACACGAGATAAACACGAGATTAGCAGAAGGAGCCCAAAGGGTGTCGTACGGGCTATTGAACTTCCGTTTTATAGTCTCGTCGGACTTGGTGTACGTCACCGCGTACTAAGCTTTCGTACTTTTGTGTGGTCGTGTGTGGGCAAGTCTGTTCGTTAGAAAGTCTGCAGCAAGTCCGCCGCAAGTCCGCCGAAAGTCTGCCGGAAGTCTGTCGGACAGGCTGTCCGACTTTTGTAGACGAAAAGTAGGACCGTGTGTACGCGGCATAACAAATTGAATCCAAACTCCAGCTAACACTTTTTAGACAGTTACAGCAAATAATTTTTTCCTTTTGGGATAAAGGTTTCACAGCAAAAATAAAATCTGATCCGATATACTCCTGATCATGGCACTCTTTACCCTGGGATGTATATGATATACTCCTGACCACTGCACTCTGTACCCTGGGATGTATATGATATACTCCTGACCACTGCACTCTGTACACTGGTCTGTATATGATATACTGCTTACCACTGCACTCTGTACCTTGGGCTTTGTATGATATACTCCTGACCACTGCACTCTGTACACTGGTCTGTATATGATATACTCCTGACCACTGCACTCTGTACCCTGGGATGTATATGATATACTCCTGACCACTGCACTCTGTACACTGGGATGTATATGATATACTCCTGACCACTGCACTCTGTACACTGGGATGTATACGATATACTCCTGACCACTGCACTCTGATCCATTGCTCACTGTTAACTGTAAACTGATGACCTGTAAAGGATTTTAAAGCGTCACCTATAAGAAATTTTTGTGTATTGAAGTTTGTCGTCATGTTACCGGCACAGGCCATTTCTTCCTTTAATACATTTTTATTATAATTTAACTAGATTAGTTATAAAATCAGGGTATAGTAAAGGTAGAAATCAGATTGGTCAGGAAAATGATTTGTCTGGAATGTGGAGGCGGAGTAGTTATAAATTTGTGTACAATACAATACACAACGTGTTACATTATTATAACAAAGTATTGTAGAAAAGATCTCTCCTAGGCAGGGGTCCAATTCTCTCCCCCACCATCATGGTGGGCTTTGCCCAGAGAGCCTTCAGGGTTTCGATCCCCTGGCTAGGGTTCACTGCCCTGGACCTGCATAGCACCCCATCAGAAAATATCAGGCAATATATCATTGTACAGGGCTCCATAAATGCAGGGTCCAGTGCCAACCACCAACATTACAGGGTGTCCCCGCTTCGTCCAGTGCCGTGGGTTCAGGTTCTTCTGAGCAATGATAGCTGTAAGAATGGATCCGGATAGAACCAGTCTCCTGATCCTTGTTGGAACCATTGAGAATCTGATAAAAAAAAATCAGTGTCACACAAATCCACTTTAATTTACACAGTGATTTTCTATTATTGGCAGCTCCATGTAGTGGCAGTTATGCAGAAGTAATACTGCAATACCATATTATTGCCACTAAATAGACATGTGTGCCGTCAATAAATTAGTTTTGTTCCGTATTAGCCGTTAATTCGTATTTTGTGTCCAAAATTCAATTTGGATTCGTACGAAATACAAATTTTGGTTAGGTTCGTTAACTTTTCATAACAATTACAAACGTTCGTTATGATGAATTTAAAAAGCAAAAAATACCTTTCTCAATATGGCAGTCTTCGGACTCATTATGAGGGGCTCCCAGCATCCCTGTGCTGACTTCCTCCCGGGGCTGTAACCCTGCTGTGCTTATTATGAGGGGCTCCAACCATCCCTGTGCCGAATTCCTCCTGGGGCTGTACCCCTGCTGTGCTCATTATGAGGGGCTCCCGCCATCCCTGTGCTGTGCTCATTATGAGGGGCTCCCGCCATCCCTGTGCTGTGCTGACTTCCTGGGTTTGTACCCCTGCTGTGCTCATAATGAGGGGGCTTCCACCATCCCTGTGCTGACTTCCTGGGTTTGTACCCCTGCTGTGCTCATTATGAGGGGCTCCCACCATCCCTGTGCTGACTTCCTGGGTTTGTACCCCTGCTGTGCTCATTATGAGGGACTCCCACCATCCCTGTGCTGTGCTTACTTCCTGGGTTTGTACCCCTGCTGTACTCATTATGAGGGGGCTTCCACCATCCCTGTGTTGACTTCCTGAGTTTGTACCCATGCTGTGCTCATTATGAGGGGCTCCCACCATCCCTGTGTTGACTTCCTGAGTTTGTACCCCTGCTGTGCTCATTATGAGGGGCTCCCACCATCCCTGTGCTGATTTCCTGGGTTTGTACCCCTGCTGTGATCATTATGAGGGGCTCCCACCATCCCTGTGCTGACTTCCTGGGGCTGTACCCCAGGAAGCACAGCACAGGGATGGTGGGAGCCCCTCATAATGAGCACAGCACTGTGCTGTGCTCATGAGGGGCTCCCACCATCCCTGTGCTGGCTTCCTCCTAGGGCTGTACCCCTGCTGTGCTGATTATGAGGGGCTCCCACCATCCCTGTGCTGATTATGAGGGGCTCCCACCATCCCTGTGCTGTGGTGACTTCCTGGGTTTTTAACTTCATCATAACAGATAATCGTTATTAACGAACATTCTTATTTTGTCCGATTCTGAATCTCCCATCGACTACCAGTACCAGTCTCCCACTCCCATATTAAGAAAGGTCATTTTCCTAATCCTCACTCAGCAGCAGAAGAGAACCTCTGATTGGTCAACAAAACACCCGTCACGTTTCTGTTGTAACAGAAATTGGATCCGAAATTCGTAAACAAAATTTCGTATTTCGTACAAAATTCGGAAGCAAAGCAATTCGTATTTCGGGTCCTCCCGAATGTACGAATTTACAGAAATTCGTATGAATTTTCGATTCGTACGAAACTAATCGCACATGTCTACCACTAAATGGAGCTGGTGATCATAGGAAATCACTGTATGAAATATGGACAATATTTGTCATGGTAGGCGAATGTTGATCGCATTCGTTAAAGGAATTTTTAAAAAATAGACATAGTTACATTGTTGGTGAAGTTGAATGAAGACAATAGTCCATCCAGTTCAACCTGTGTGTGTTCATGTAGATAATCATTTCCCATATCCCTGTATATTGTGTTAGCTAAGATGCATGTCTTTTAAAACTATCAATACTTCCTGCCGACACCACCGATTGTGGAAGAGAGTTCCACATATTTATCGCCCTAACAGTGAAAAAAAAACCTACGCAACTTAAGGTTAAACAGCTTCTCCTCCAATATTATTGTGTGGCCCCGTGTGCTCTTACACTTCCTAAGACTGAATAGTTTCCTCCCTACACTGGGATTACTATTGAGATATTTGTATATAGCTATCATATCTCCTCTCATGCGTCTCTTCTCCAGCGAGAATAAATTCAGTGCTTGTAGTCGTTCCTCATAATTGAGATCCTCCAGTCCCCTTATTAATTTTGTTGCCCTTCTCTGAACTCTCTCCAGCACATCCTTCCTGAGGATTGGTGACCAGAACTGGACAGAATACTCCAGATGCGGCCGAACCAGAGTTTTATCAAAGTTGCATGCTCGGATAAGGGTCTGGTATGGATTTTTGGGGGGACCCCACGCCATTTTTTTTTTTTAATTTTGGTGCGGGGTTCCCCTTAAAATCCATACCAGAACTGAAGGGTCTGGTATAGATTTTGAGGGGGGCCCCCACGCCATTTTTAAAAAAAATTTAGGCCAAGGTTCCCCTTAATATCCATACCAGACCTGAAGGGCCCCCACGCCATTTTTTTAAAAAAATTTTGGTTCGGGGTTCCCCTGTGGGGAATTCCCATGCCGTTTTTATCAATGAACTTTTATGTGTATTGTCGGACCGGCAATTCATTAATAGCCGCGAGTAGTTTTAAATGACTTTTTTTCCTTTGAAATATCATTTTGCTGTCAGACTGTTGTCAACACGGGAAACATGTGCCCCTTTACAGGCATACTATAGACACCCCCCAGGTATGAAATTTAAAGGGATATTACACTTTTATTGTTTCACTTTAAGCATTATTAAAATCACTGCTCCCGAAAAAAACTGACGTTTTTAAAACTTTTTTTTGCATTGATCCATGTCCCCTGGGGCAGGACCCAGGTCCCCAAACACTTTTTATGACAATACCATGCATATAAGCCTTTAAAATTAGCACTTTTGATTATTCATGTTCGAGTCCCATAGACTTTAACGGTGTTCGCGTGTTCGAACGAATTTTTTGCCTGTTCGCATGTTCTGGTGCGAACCGAACAGGGGGGTGTTCGGCTCATCCCTAGTCGTCAGCAATCACTGAGATTGGGCTATTTATCCCATCCTCTAAATCATTTATAAATATATTAAACAGAGTTGGTCTCAGGACAGAGCCTTGGGGTACCCCACTTACCACTCTAGACCATTCTGAGTACACGTTATTTATCCCCATCTTTTGGACCCACAGACAGTTTTCCATCCAAGAACAAAACCTATGATCCATGCCTACAGACCGCAGTTTGTAGATTAAGCATTTGTGGGGCACTGTATCAAATGCATTTGCAAAATCCAGATACACCACATCCTCCGGCCTACCTTTGTCCAGGTGCTAGCTCACTTCCTCGTAGAATGTTAACAGGTTGGTTTGGCGAGAACAATCTTTTGTAAATCCATGCTGATTACTACTAATGATACGGTTTTAATCATAAAATTCTTAGATATTGTCCCTTGCCTTCCCCTTAACTAGTTTACATACTATTAATGTTAGACTGACAGGTCTGTAGTTTCCAGGAATAGAACTCTCCCCTTTTTAAATATTGGTATCACATGGGCTTTTTGCCAATCTGCTGGTACCATTCCTGTCAATATACTGTCCATAAAGGATTAGGAACAATGATCTGGCTATAACCTAACTGAGTTCTTTGAGGACTCTCTGGTGCAAGCAGTCAGATCCTGGTGATTTGTTTGTGTTAATCTTTTCTAGTCTTTTCTGGTCACTGGCTTCTGTCAGCCACAAGGTTACATCCTGTGACGTGTTACTAACAATACAGTTGTGGTTGTTATACCCCTACTTTTTCTGTGTAAAAACGGAGGAGAATAAAGCATTTAGTACAGTTGCCTTCTTCTTGTTATCTGTAACGATCTTCCCTTCATCATCCTTTTATTGGGGCCTATGTGTTCCGACCTCGCCTTTTTACTGTTGATATATTTTAAAAATGTATTGTGATTTTTCTTACTCTCCTCCACTATGTGTCTCTTGTGCTCTATCTTAGCTACCCTGATTGAGTTCTTACACTTCTAGTTGCATTCAGTGTTGGAATGCTGACAATGACCCCTCCGCTTTATATTTTTTAAAGGCCATTTTTTTGTCTTTAAAGTGGATGTAAACCCAATGTCAGCCTTTCTAAACTACTGCCATAGGGGTTATCTATAAGGATATACATGCCTCCTGCATGTATCCTTACCTGTCAAATATCTCCCCTCTGTCTGTTATTAGACCTGAAAAACTGCATATTCTGTAGGTGGATCTGTTGTCTGGAGCTCGGTGGGTGGAGTCGTGATGTCAGTAGACTCCCCACCCACCTCTACAATCCCCTTGTCAGTATTCATTTTCTCTGTGTATTTCTAACACTGAACTTCTGCTATGATCTCTAACATCCAGTGAAAAGACAGGAAAGTAACCACATGACTTCAGCATGCCAAATCATGCTGAGGTGTGGAACAGCCAATCCTTGCAGAGCTGCTGAAGAAAGGAGTGGGGGAGGGAATTAAAAAATACTGCATGTCTCTTAGGCTAATGCACGAGATGTAAATCACCTGTCACTCACAGCAAGGGGGAGGATTTGACAAAGTTTTTCTCAGTTTGTCAAGAATTGTCTCACTGAACAATAAAAGGGGATTGCTCAGAGATGGATTAACTCTGTGTGGAAAGACTGGGCTCAAATGATAGCAAATCTTATACTCTACAGTATGATAAAAAGAAAAAAAATTTTTTTTTCGGGTTTACATCCACGTTAATAAGACTTTTTTTGCTATGGTTCAGCCACCCAGGTTTAACCTTTTGTTCTTCTGTTTTTATTTTCCATTGTTTTGAACTCGGTGATACCTTTAATTAATATGTTCCTAAAGCACTTCCATTTTTCTTCTGTTTAATGTATTTAGGATTTGGTCCCTTTTAATATCTTACAATATTGAGCGAAGTTTTGAAAAGTTGGCTCGCCTGAAATTTAGTGTTCTTGTACTACCCTTGTGCCTCCTTTTCCTATGATTTATGCTGAATGTAAATATGCTGTGGTCCCTGTATCCCAAATTGTCCCGTATTTCCACATCTGTGATCAGATCTGATTCATTTGTAATTAATATATCTAGCAATGCATCTTTTCTAGTCATTGAATCCAACAATTGGGACGTGAAGTTGTCCTGTAGGACATTTAAGAAATGACTGGCCTTGAATGAGTGAGCTGTCCCTTCTGCCCAGTCATTATCTGGATAGTTGAAGGCCCCCCATTACGATGACATTTCCCTGCCTCACTGCTGGTCCTAACTGTGAAAGTAGATCCAACTCCTCCTCCTCCTTAGGTTGGGGGCCTGTAACATACCCCCACTATTAATTTCCCAATTGCTTCTTCTCCACACGGATTCCACCTCCCCCATGCCCCATCCTTGATGCCATTCCTCTCTTCCACCCATAAGGCTTTCTTGATATATAGGCACACCCCTCCCCCTCGTCTACCCTCCCTGCCCCTCCTATACAAGGAATACCCCTGGATATTTGCAAGCCAGTCATGTGAGCTGTCAAACTAAGTTTCTGTTATTCCTACAAAGTCCACATCCTCCTCCTGTAACAGCAGCTCCAGTTCCTCCATTATCTTAACTAGGCTCCAGGCATTTATGAACATGTCCCTCAGTTTTTTTACGGGTGCGTATTATTTCCTCCTTAGTTTTTCTGAGGCTGCGATTTTGAGTTGTCCACTCATTCACTCCAGGATTAGATGCTATGGATATAATATCACTAGTGCCTCTGCTATTTCGCTCTGTACTACGCTCACTGCTGCCTCTATCTTCCTCTAAACCCTTCGCCTGCCACCTAGTTTAAAAGCCCCTCCAACTTTGGCCATCCTTTCACCCCAACAGAGCTGCACCCTAGCCATTAAGGTGCAGTCCATGCCTACTAAAGAGCTGGTAACCTATGAAATGTCAGCCCAGTTCTCCAGGAACCAAAAACCCTCTTTGTTAAACCAGCTTCTCAGCCACTTGTTCAGTTCCCTAAGCTCCTGCTGCCTCTCTGATGTGGCTTGAGGAACAGGCAGTATTTCTGAGAATACTACCTTGGAGGTCCTTCACTTCAATGTAGCTCCTAAATCCATGAAATCATTTTTAAGGATGCTCCACCTTCCTCATACTTTGTCATTGGTGCCAACGTGTACCATGACTGCTGGGTCCTTCCCTAGCTCCACCCAATAATCTGTCCATCCGACCTGCCGAACCCGATTGTCCCGTAAACAACATACCATTTAGCAATCACGGTCTTTGTAACAGCTTGCCCTATCGGTCTTTCTAATAATTGAGTCCCCTGCTACCAGTAACTGTCTAACCTTGCCTGTGTCCTTGCGCCCCCCTTCTTACCAGAGTGGTCATTCCCCTGGCAGCTAGGGGAGGAAAGCTGCTCTAGCAATGCCAACCCTTAGTTGATATTCCCAACATTACGCAACTTGGCATATTTGTTGGGATGTACCAGCACAGGACTAGCCTCCCTGAGGCTCTTCCCCTTACCTATCCTTCTAACTGTCACCCAGCTACCTACCTCTGGCTCCTGTACCTCGATATCCACCCCCTCTACACTGGCCCCTGCTAGGTAATGTCGAAGCTCCTTTCCAGGTTGTTGATGCTGCGCAGTGTTGCCACCTAATTCTCTACATCCAGGATCTGAGCTTCCAGAGAAACAACTAGCTGACATCTCATACAGCAGTATTCGCCCTCCAACGGCTATTCAAGGAACGCATTCATCAAGCAAGATGTGTACTGGGTTGCATCACCAATCCTGTTGGACATTTTTACCCGCTACTGTAATAGGGATATTAAATGGCTACTCTCGGTACTCTACACTACTCCAAATTACTCTTTGTGCTACTGCTGTTTTAAGTTACTCAATGTCACTCCCAGGACTCCACGCTGTTTCAAATTACTCTAAGTTATCCCCAATGCTCCAAGTATCACTCGCAGTACTCAAGTTACCACAGGTATTACTTCCAGTACTTAAGGTCACTACAGGTATTACTTCCCAGTACTCCAAGCTACTATAGGTATAACTCACAGTACTCCAAGTTTTTACACTGTTTACAAAAGCTTACACCACAAAATTTACTCAGCCAACAAAAGGCAATAACTCCATTTTTATACTGCATTCAATGGCCAACACGGTACAACACTTCATCCATGTCTTTGGTGATCTCTGATCTCTTTATGAACTGTTTCTTACATGATGATGATCAGCCATGGAGTATATCTGAGGTGTATATCAGGGTGTGCTTCTTCCCCACATGAGAGCTGTAATGTCCAGCAAAATTCATATAGAAGACATTTCCCGCACTCAAGGCACTAATACACCTCGAGGGTTGTGTGGGATCCCTGATGTACAGGAAGACAGGACTTCAGTGAGGAACAAATCCCTCACTCAGGACAGGAAGGTGGCTTCTCTCTCGTGTGCAATCTCTGATGTCTGTAAAGATTGGACTTCTGTGAAAAACACTTCCCGCACTCAGAACAGGAATATGGCTTCTCTCCCGTGTGCAATCTCTGATGTGTGACAAGCTCTGATTTTTGAAGAAAACATTTCCCGCAGTCAGAACAGGAATGCGGCTTCTCACCTGTATGCAGTTTCTGATGTCTGTAAAGATGTGACTTTTCTGAATAACATTTCCCGCACTCAGGACAGGAATATGGCTTTTTCCCCATGTGCAGTCTCTCATGTCTGTTAAGATGTGACTTATCTGAAAAACATTTCCCGCACATCGGACAGGAATATGGCTTTTCCCCTGTGTGAGACCTCTGATGTGTGACAAGTTGTGATTTTTGTACAAAACATTTCCCGCACTCGGAACAGGAATACGGCTTCTCACCTGTGTGCAATCTTTGATGATTATAAAGACAGGACTTATCTGAAAAACTTTTCTCACACTCAGGGCAAGAATATGGCTTCTCACCTGTGTGCAATCGCTTATGATTTATAAGATTGGACTTATCTGAAAACCATTTCCCACACTCAGAGCAAGAATATGGCTTCTCACCTGTGTGAGATCTTTTATGCACATTAAGATCAGATTTAAAATGGAAACACTTCCCGCACTCAGTACAGGAAAATCTCTTCTCTGTTGGAAGGATGGCACCGTCCCTCACAGTCTGAGGTTCCTCAGGATAAGAGGAATACGATGGTCCATCTACACTGTGGGGTGCCGGATGGACATTTGAGGTAGTCGGGTTTTCTCCTGGACTATACTGTGTGATGTCCTCATCTTCTACTTTACAGTCTGGAGACAAAGTGAGACAATCCTCTGAGGTTTTCCTCATCTCCCGTCCATCTACTAAAATAGAAATACAAAGATTATTACTAGACATGAGCAGATTGGTTCCCCTAAACCAGGACTCCGCCCACATCAGACAGCTTTGTCTCTGAGGATCTTACAATTCCACCCTCAAGGTAACTAGTAAATGGGTCCTCTGATCTCCTACCAGTTCATGTCTTTATTCATGGACCTTAGTCAGAGAGTGAGGAAACAACGAGAACTGTCTTTTATAGGAGTGACAGTGATGAGGGGATTATGGGACGAGTGTCCCCACCCCCTCTATCACTCATTGCCATCTTCCCAACACAAGAAGTCCTGCACTTCCTTATTTAGTCCATGATTTAGTCATGAATAACAGCGGGGCTGAGCCCCACCAGAGGACAGAGAGTGAGGATGGGGGGAGAACAAGAGATGAAGAATGGACTGATCCTGAAGACCTCCATCATTGAGTTATTGACTCCTCTCTCATTATCACTTTCTGTTTAAGGTTCCAAAGTTTGAGGATGTTCTCACATTATTATCAACATGTAAAAGTCTGTGCTCCAATCAAATCATCAGATATAAAATGTCCAGCTGGTAGAAAATGGGTATAACAAAACAGAATACATATTATGTTTATAGCAGAGGGGGGAGAGCAGAAGCCAGGACAAATTGTTGCATAAGGTTAGGACTATATAGTATAAGGACAATGTAACACACAAGATAGTGTATATAGTGCAGGGTTCAAGAGTATGCAATGTACAACACAAATTATATAGTAAAGGGGTCAGGACTATGTAATGAACAACATAAAGTATATAGGGCAGCGGTCAGGACTATGCAATGCACAACATAGTTTAATTTAGTGCAACGGTGAGGACTATGTAATGTACAATGAAAATGGAGTATGAACAACCACTAAAAGTCACCCAGTGCACAAGAATGTTAGACAATTTGCATCTGCGTTCCTAAATTTACTAACCCTCACAAAAGTAAAAAAACACACAACTCAAAGAGATTTTAGGTTGCACTTGTACTATGTCAAAAAGTTATAGCACCTCAGAAGGTGATAATGTCATAATAAAACAATAAATGATACCCTTAGAAATCTACATGTATCTATCAATAAATAAATAGATCACACAGCCGACAAGTGAATAATCCAACTCCAAAAATATATCATCACAAGTAAAAAAAATGTTTGCATCACAAACAATATTGGTGACTTGTCTTTGTTTGCTGTGTCACAGTGCAGAGCAAAAAAAGGATATTTACAAAAAATTAACAAAATATTATCAGATTATTAAGCTGCTTCATAAAAATATACAGAAAGGGGTCAACATTCAATGCACAATAAATCCTATACTTTGTCCAAATGAAAGTGCATTCCAGCTTAGGAAAGTGACCAGGGTATTACAGTCCTTGCCCTACTCTGGACCAATCAGTGAGCAGTATGGGTGGAGGAATGTATTTAGTGTTAATGACCCACCTGTGCTGATCTCTGTAGGAGTGTCCTCCTCTATAAATGTCCCCGTTATTCCATCCTCCTCCATAGACTGCTGATCATCGCTCACATATCTCTCTTCTTCTTCTTCTTCGTCTGATTTAACTTCAACTTTTATATCTATCAGCTCTTCACCCTAAACCAAAAACATGACAGAAAATATTATCTGTAAAATCTAAGCTTTAATATTATGACATAACATAAGAAATCTATAAGTCCATGTTCTAGATGCTCCATCCCTACATACTCTCATCATTCTTTTTATAATCTTCTTTGACATCAGTAGTGTAGTCCTCTAGGTTTCCACTCTGAATATTTCATAAAACATTCATAGTAACAAACATGCTGTATATAATTCATAACTACCAATAATTGTCAGTCATCTACCTGATGATGGTGAGGGATGGTGTGATCTTCCTGTGTGGAATCCAGAGGAGGGGGACATCTCTCTGGTGGGTTTCTGTTACTTGATGGCTCCATCATGATTTCCTTGTAGAGATCCTTGTGTCCTTCAGAAAGGTGCCTCATCACTCCATACTCCTCATCCTCTTCTTCAAACTCTTCTTTAATAACAATATTATAACCCCAGAGGTTTTCACTCTGAAATATATAATAAAACATTCATTGTAACAAATATGCTTGTGTATAAGTCTTGACTATCAGTGATTGTTCCTCATCTACCTGATGATGGTGAGGGATGATGTGATCTTCCTGTGTAGAATCCCGGGAATACAGAGGACGGGGACATCTCTCTGGTGGGTTCCCATTACTGGATCCATCTGTAGGAAACACACACACTGACTGAATACATTGTTTCTATGTGTTTATCAGATGATGGGGTATCTAGGTGGACCCTCCGTACTGCTCTCTCCTTTACAATAAAGTCTCCTCTTACCCGGTGATGTGAGGGGCGGCTGATTGTCCATCATGACGTCCTTGTAGAGATCCTTGTGTCCTTCTAAATACTCCCACTCCTCCATGGAGAAATAGACAGTGACATCCTGACACCTTATAGGAACCTGACACACACAATGATACAGTCACCATCCAGACACATCCCTTGTCTGTTACTGGATAATGTCCCAGAATTCCCAGCACCGCTCACCTCTCCTGTCAGCAGCTCTGTGTTCTTGCTGGTGACTTCTAGAATCTTCTTTTTATTCTATCAGGGAGGGAGGTGGAGGCAATGTGATGGTCAAATGATCACTAGACACTAGAAAAAAATCAATATTTAAACATGAATAGTAAAATCAAATGACATTCCCAGAATCCTCCTCACCTCTCCGGTCAGGTCTGTGTTTTATTAATAGAGATAAGAGTGATGTCATGTGACCTCCCAGAATCCTCCTCACCTCTCTGTTCAGATCTCCATTTTATTAAATCCCCACATCACATTTTAGGATGAATATCTGAGGCTGGGTCCATTATGGAAAAATTAGTTTTCAGGAAATTTACTACAAATAACATTATAAAATAAAGATACGCATATTCAAATCCCCCCTAAAAAAAACCCCCATCCCCCTCCCCCCCCCAAAAAAAGTAGTATAATCTGTTAGTATAGACTGATGAGGTGAGAAGGTGATTGGTGGGAAAGGTGACATCTCCAAAGTGAAGAAAATTTCTACGTAAGTGGGGGAAATGTTCTGGGCCTAAAGGGGTTAATCTAGGTTTCCACACTATATATGTGTGTATCATATGGTTGCCACCTCATGCCTTTAAACCCGAACACATATAAATTACACAGATTCTGTGTCTGATTAAGGTGGTAATTAAACTCACTTGGTGCCTTATCTGCATTTAATTAGCCTCAGAACCTGAGTAATTCAAAGGTGTTCGGGTTTAACCACTTGCTTACCGGGCACTTAAACCCCCCTCCTATCCAGACCAATTTTTAGCTTTCAGCGCTAACGCATTTTGAATGACAATTGCGCAGTCATACAACGCTGTACCCAAATGAATTTTTTATCATTTTTTTCCCACAAATAGAGCTTTCTTTTGGTGGTATTTGATCACCTCTGCGGTTTTTACTTTTTGTTAAAAAAATGTAAAAACCAGAATTTTTTTTAAAAAAAAATTTTTTTTTTTTTATATTTTGTTATAAAAAATTTTTAACGGGTAATTTTTCTCCTTCATTGATGTACGTTGATGAGGCGGCAGTGATGGGCACTGATAGGTGGCAGTGATGGGCACTGATGGGTGGCAGTGATGGGCACTGATGGGTGGCAGTGATGGGCAGCACTGACAGGTGGCACTGATTGGCACTACAGGTGGGCATTGGTAGGTGGCACTTGTGAGCATTGATAGGTGGCACTTGTTGGCATTGATAGGTGGCACTGTGGGCACTGCTAGGTGGCACTGTGGGCACTGCTAGGTGGCACTGTGGGCACTGCTAGGTGGCACTGTTAGGTGGCACTTATGAGGAATTTTTTGTGCTTCCTCTTTGGGACCGATGTCCCTGGCATCTGAGCCGGTGATCGGCTTTTTTCTCTACTCGCGCTGTCAGCGCGAGTAAAAAAAAAACCGATTACCGATCTTCCTGTTTACATCATGTGATCAGCTGTCATTGGCTGACAGCTGATCACATGGTAAGGGGCCGGGACCGGCCCCTTACTCAGATCGGTGATCAGCCGAGTCTCAGTGACTCGGTGATCACACCGCGCCCGGCGCGCGCCCTGCAGGGCGCGCGCAGGGAGCGTGCACAGGGGAGGCCGTCATATGACGGCCTCCCGGGAATGTAGGTCCGCGCTGTGGCCGTCATTCGGCCATAGCGCGGATGTCTAGTGGTTAAAGGGATGAGGTGGCAACTCTAGTGTATCATTATCTGCTGGAGATAAAAGACATCACAGTGACTATGGAGGAAGAGGACGGACATGACGGGGGGGTTACTGGGTGTAAATAGAAAATAAGATCTTATTACCTCCTCTACTGCCACTTCCAACAATGTCTTCTCTCTACTTCCTCCCGACTCACCTCTCACCCAGAACTTCCTGTCTGTACCTGACATCACTTCCTGTCTGCATTCCATAGAGACTTCAATTCTCAGTAGAAGAGAGATTACCACCTGGTGGGAGCTCAGTGGAACTGCAGCCCTCAGAAACATTTCATAGTGTGAACACGGCCTTGTGCTGTGTGTGTATGTACTGCATATCCTTATAGATGGGTCATCTCCACTCCCACCAAGGGGGATAGAAATGTAGCACTTACCCCCTAAGGAGCTGCTGATAAATGTTTGGGTCTGCACTCTGCCTCTCAACCCCAAGAAAATGGACTCAACCCCCTTGGCGCAGCTGTATAGTAATGTTAGTGTAAGACCCAATGGTAAAGAGAAACACGGCAATGACACACTTCACTGTATATTTACCGTCACCTTGGTACTCGTCACTTCACCAGCAGTAGTAATAGACAGAGTCTCACACAAATTGTAAGTTAACTATTTAAGCAGTTTACTGAAAAACTTGTCTAACACAATAGACACAGTGGTAATTCAGATATAAAGGGTGAAAGCAAACAAGCAATGTGTACATAAATCCCAGAACTCAATGGTCACCTGAGTATATGCAGACAGGCAAGGAGTGGGACTACTGTCCAATATGATAAAGCACTTATATTGAGCACTTTTCCACTCCAACCTCAGGGCACACACGCACACATCAAATTGGCCGCAAAGTATTAAGTACAATGCAGCAGTGCAATACAATACATATATCTATATCATGTACTCAAGGGCTCCCCCTAGGTTGCAATACACTGTTCACTCAACCGAAGTTGTGCTGGTCTATAGAAAATGACAAAGTCTCTTGTTCTCTTCCTCTTCAGCTAGTATTAGACTACAGTATTTGTAAATCCAGGTAAGAAACAATATATATATCGATATATATATCGATCTGGGCAGGTGCCCGCTCGCCACATCAGGCCCAGATGCTTGTTAAACTCATTTCCTGGTATCTCAGTCCCGATTCAAGCTTGCGTCGTCACACCGCACCGCTCCTTCGGATAGCCGGCGACTGTAAAAGCAGATGGCTTCAGATGTTCTGAAGCGCAGACCGATCCTCCTGCTCGATCAGCAGGGCTGTCTACAAGAATCCCTCTGGGGCAGACGATCCGCTCTCTGCTTTAGGCTGCAGGCTCTCCCAGCCCTGGGCACACACACACAGTCCTCCTGCTGTGTGTTGAATGGCATCCGGAGAGAGAAAAAACGTGCCACGCCTGTCCCTTTTATTTGCTTACCCAGCAGGCTGTTCTGTGGCCTAGCCTTGTGGATAAGTGAATTGGGCATTGTGGGTAAGTGGTTCCCAGAGAGAGTTAAACACGAGTCACTTGAACATTGAACTACATTTCCCTTAAGGCTTTGCAGCGCTGTTTAAGAATTGTAAGAAAAGTCCCAACAGCATTAACATCAAAAGGACACTAGAGGGAGCCAAACTCTTACTTAAAGAACATCACATTACTTAGCATGTTAACTGGGTCACAACCCCTGCGCTACAGAAATATATTACTGCCTAGTTCAGCCTTTCTCAGCCAGGGTTCCTCCAAAGGTTTCTAGGGATTCCTTGAGTAATGAACAATTTCTGTCTCTCAGTAACAACTGACATCAATGATCTTCTCTCCTCGGCGCGGGAACGGAAACTGCCGAGCCGAGGAGAGATGACATCACATCCTCTGCCTCTGTGTACTACACAGATGCAGGGGATGATTGTCATTGGCTGGGAGCGATCGCGAGGGGGGGGCCACGATCGGATGGCCTCCCCCTCATCTCTGAACGCCTCCAGTCACAAGCCGACGGCCGCTGGCACCAGGGGGGGTCCGATCGGACCCCCCGCCCGCGGGAAGGCAATCATGTACCAGGTACGTGATTTTGCCTGCCCGTGCCATTCTGTTCACGTATATAGTCGTTAGGCGGTCGGCAAGTGGTTAATTACTGCAGTTGACAGGTAATTTCCAGTTTAAGATTTGCTCCCCCTCTCTATGCTACTTAGGTATATCCTTACCTTTCAAAATACTAGCAGCTTCTCTTCACTATTTTTGCATAAAACTCAAGCAGAACTAAACTCCTATACCCCTAAAATATTATTGTTGCTAGGTTGCATACCAATGTCCTTAAAATGGATATTGACCCTCGATTTCTATATTTATTCCAAACGATCCCACTAAGAGTCCTGCATTCCTTCTTAAAAAAGCTTCAACAGTTTTCCTTCTCATTGATCTGGAATACCAAATGCCCCAGACTCTGGTTTAAACTGCTTGCACTCCTCAAGATTCGAGGTGGGGCTGGTACTCAGGGCCTGAGTTTATACCAGAAAGCAGCCGCCAGCCGTCCTTACCAGACTATTGGATTGGTTCCATTATTCTTCTATTAAACAATAGGTCACACTAGAGAGCCTTTTGACTCACGTAGACCTCATGGCCCTACCTTGGATCCTACCCACCATACGAAAAAACTTTCCTGACCTTACAAGGCAAACTCCATCTATCTGGGACCAGACCATTGCAATGAGTGGGAAAAATGTACTTACTCATAAACTGTTGGTAGCCACAAGAGTCCAAGAGAAGGGTTTCAAATTGATAGCCAGATGGTATAGGCATCCAGAGTTTTTAAATCACATGACACTGCATCTGCCACCTGCTGCCTCAAAAGGGATCATTGAGTGGTGGGTTTGTCCACTGATTTATTCATTCTGGGGAACATTTTTTCGACATATACTGTAAAGCTATGGCTATGCAGCTTTCAACCTCTCCACAGATCACTCTACTGCCCATAATCCCAGGCCCCATCACATCTACTGTTCTTCGCCACTTAATTTTAGCAGCATAAGTAGTGATCCCTCGCCATTGTAAAATGGCAACTGTTTCCTCCTTAGTGGAATGGACGATGGAACTGGACTTTATTGGGGATCTGTACAACCTTTTAGCCCAAGAAAATAACAGATTGGACCAATAGAAGAAAAACTGGATTGCTTGGTCTGTGTTTTGACTCTTCTGTACGTTTAATGATTGGGTTACTAGTAGATCTCCCTTTTTCATCTTAGAGCCATGGTGGATCCATTCCCTCAGCTTCCATCACCCCCTTCTTTTTTTATCTTCTTCCAGTTTCACTTATTGTTATAGGACCTAGACATGTGCAATTTGTTTTGGCCGAATATAAATTCGGACAAATGTTTGGTTATTTGGAGATTCAAATGTATCCACCTCTCCGAATGAAAAAGTAACACATTTCGTTGCGTTTCCAATATTTGTTTTCTAACGAATTCCACATTTTCAGGACAATTGGTCTGCATGCTCGAATAAGGGTCTGGTATGGATTTTGGGGGGCCCCACGCCGTTTAAAAAAAAATTTGGTGTGGGTTTCCCTCAAAGGGGCTGGTATGGATTAGGGGGACCCCACATTGTTTTTGTTTTCAGAATTTTTTCATTGCCGGCATTCTTTTGTTTACATTTCAGCTGTCAGTGGGGAAGCCAGCTGACAGCTGACGAGTCATCGGTTGTTAAGGATGCGGCAGCCAGCTTTCCCAGTCTGCTCCTTAGCAACCAGCTAGTCTTCATACAGAGTTATAAATCGGTTGATCAGAATTCTTATCGTTCTGAAAATTTGGAATTCGTTAGAAAATTAATAAAGGAAACAAAATTAAATGAAACACAAAACTAAAAGAATTCAGAAATGAATCAACAAAACTAAATTAGCAACCTAACGAAGCTATCCAAAAGAAAAAAAATGTTTCTGTTCTGCACATGTCTAATGGGACCTTTCTTGACCATTCTTTGCCTTTTGCCTTTGACAGTTTCAGTATGCTCAATCACCAGAAGGTACATGTCTATAACCCATGGTAGATGAATATGTTGCCTGCGTCCTGTACTTTTCATTTAAGATATTAAAATTACTCCAGAGCACCTAACCCCCCCTCTCAATTTATAAAGCCCATAAACACGTACGTTGTGGGTGCCTTATATGAAAATGTTAGCTACTCTACACACATTACATATTGACCTTGTACATACTGAACAAGCAATAGTTCTAGGTCCATTATTAACGGTTAACTCTAAACTGATGACCTGTAAAAGCTTTTGAAGCATCAACTATGGGCCATTTTTTGGTACTAAAGTTTGTCGTCCTTGGTTCGGCACACACAATTTTAACTCCTTCAATACTGGGCACTTTTACCCCCTTCCTGCCCAGGCCAATTAGCAGCTTTCAGTGCTTCTGCACTTTGAATGACAATTGCGCGGTCATGCACCATTGTACCCATACAACATTTTTGTCATTTTTTTTTAGACAGATAGAGCTTTCTTTTGGTGGTAATTATTCACCACCATTTTTGCTAAAAAAATGAAAAAAAAAAAAAGATCGAACATTTTGAAAAAAAAAAACCCTTTCTTTGTTTGTTATACAATTTCGCAAATACAGTATCTCACAAAAGTGAGTACACCCCTCACATTTTTGTAAATATTTCATTATATCTTTTCATGTGACAACACTGAAGAACCGACACTTTGCTACAATGTAAAGTAGTGAGTGTACAGCTTGTATAACAGTGTAAATTTGCTGTCCCCTCAAAATAACTCAACACACAGCCATTAATGTCTAAACCGCTGGCAACAAAAGTGAGTACACCCCTAAGTGAAAATGTCCAAATTGGGCCCAATTAGCTATTTTTCCTCCCAGGTGTAATGTGACACCTTAGTGTTACAAGGTCTTAGGTGTGAATGGGGAGCAGGTGTGTTAAATTTGGTGTTATCGCTCTCACTCTCTAATAATGGTCATTTGAAGTTCAACATGGCACCTCATGGCAAAGAACTCTCTGAGGATCTGAAAAAAAGAATTGTTGTTCTACATAAAGATGGCCTAGGCTATAAGAAGATTGCCAAGACCCTGAAACAGGGCTGCAGCATGGTGTCCAAGACTATACAGCAGTTTAACAGGACAGGTTCCACTCAGAACAGGCCTCGCCATGGTCGACCAAAGAAGTTGAGTGCAGGTGCTCAGCGTCATATCCAGAGGTTGTCTTTGGGAAATAGACGTATGAGTGCTGCCAGCATTGCTGCAGAGGTTGAAGGGGTGGGGGGGGGGGGTCAGCCTGTCAGTGCTCAGACCATACGCCGCAACTGCATCAAATTGGTCCGTATGGCTGTCATCCCAGAAGGAAACTGTCATCCCAGCAGACTTTAATCCCAGCAGGCTTTCTTGTGCATTATCTTCTAAAGATAATGCACAAGAAAGCATGCAAACAGTTTGCTGGAGACAAGCACACTAAGGACATGGATTACTGGAACCATGTCCTGTGGTCTGATGAGACCAAGATAAACTTATTTAGTTCAGATGGTGTCAAGCGTGTGTGGTGGTAACCAGGTGAGGAGTACAAAGACAAGTGTGTCTTGCCTACAGTCAAGCATGGGGGTGGGAGTGTCATGGTCTGGGGCTGCATGAGTGCTTCCGGCACTGGGGAGCTACAGTTCATTGAGGGAACCATGAATGCCAACATGAACTGTGACATACTGAAGCAGAGCATGATCCCCTCCCTTCGGAGACTGGGCCGCAAGGCAGTATTCCAACATGATAATGACCCCAAACACACCTCCAAGATGACCATTGCCTTGCTGAGGGTAAAGGTGATGGACTGGCCAAGCATGTCTCCAGACCTAAGCCCTGTTGAGCATCTGTGGGGCATCCTCAAACGGAAGGTCTATAACATCCACCAGCTCCGTGATGTCATCATGGAAGAGGACTCCAGTGACAACCTGTGAAGCTCTGGTGAACTCCATGCCCAAGAGGGTTAAGGCAGTGCTGGAAAATAATGGTGGCCACGCAAAATATTGACACTTTGGGCCCAATTTGGACATTTTCACTTATGGGTGTACTAACTTTTGTTGGCAGCGGTTTAGACATTAATGGCTGTGTGTTGAGTTATTTTGAGGGGACAGCAAATTTACACTGTTATACAAGCTGTACACTCACTACTTTACATTGTAGCAAAGTGTCATTTCTTCAGTGTTGTCACATGAAAAGATATAATAAAATATTTACAAAAATGTGAGGGGTGTACTCACTTATGTGAGATACTGTAAGTAATTTTTCTTCTTCACTGATGTGCACTGATAGGCTGCATTGATGGGCACTGATGAGGCCGCACTAATAGACACTGATTTGGCTGCATTGATGGGCACTATCATGCACTACCTTACTGCATCCCTAAAGAGGGTGTGTTTTACTTCTGTGGACCACGCCTCCCTTATTACTATACCGCCTTTTTTACCGTTGCGGGGAAACTTCTGGGTCTACGGGCGCGTGGTTGGTTTAATGAACTTTTCTCCTTTTTTGTCTACTCTGCTCATAAGTGTACGAACATGTACAAATGTGATCTCTCAGTTATTTGTATGATGCCATGCCTGACGAAGGAAACAAAAGTGGTCTACTGTCAGGGCTGGGCTCAGCCCTTCCTTCTCTGAGCTGGCCGCTCAGCTGTCGGCTAATTGCCAGCTCCTATCTCTCCACAGTTACTCAGCTGTTGATGATATCCTGCTCGTCAGTCCTGCCTACTGTCCACACAAAAATGTAACTACCGCTTTTCGGAACCGCCCCCCCCCCCCCCAGTGTCATATTTGGCACCTTTCAGGGGGGAGGGGGGTGCAGATACCTGTATAATACAGGTATTTGCACCCACTTCCAGACATAGACCCCCGCGGGGGTCTAAGCCACTTCCCGCCCCCCCCCCGCTGTCTGCTGGGAGACACACAGATCCCAGAGACAGCAGGGACCATTCAGATTGCGCATGCACAGTAGGGAACCAGGAATCACTTCCTGATTCCCTTACCGAAGATGTCGGTGGCAGCATCCGAGGACTGAGGGATGGGTTGGCCTCGGATGCCGACATCCCGGGCACCCTGGACAGGCAAGTGTCCTTATTTTTAGTCAACAGCTGCAGTATTTGTAGCTGCTGACTTAAAAAAAAAAAAATTGGCGGACCTCCGCTTTAAGCCGTCCAGTCTAGAGGAGCTCTGCCTTCACCTTGGTCACATCACAGAAACTATCTCCTGCGATCCTGTTCAAGACTTGCTTTGCTGCCATCCCTTCTGGCTCCAGATCCTGCTTGCTGTTTCACTACATTGACCCCTGACTTCTGGCTTGGCTGACTATCTGTTCCAGGTAACTGAACTTTGGCTATGTTTTGACTACGTTTGTTCTTTTTACTTTTATTATTAACCACTTCCCGCCCGGCCTATAGCAGATTGACGGTCGGGCAGTGGTTCAGTTATCCTGACTGGGCGTCAGTCTGACACGCCGCTCCACCCAGATCCTTGGTAAAGAGCCTGTTTAAAAAAAACAGTGCAAAAATAAATGTAATAAAAAAAAAAAAATAAGAAAAAAAAATTTTTTTTTAAAGCGTCCTGTCCCGACGAGCTCGCGCGCAGAAGCAAACGCATACGAAAACGGTGGTCAAACCACACATGCGAGGTATCACCGCGACCGGTAGAGCGAGAGCAATAATTCTAGCCCTGGACCTCCTCTGTAGCCCAAAACATGCAACCTGTAGAATTTTTTAAACGTCGCCTATGGAGGTTTTTAAAGGGTAAAAGTTTGACGCCATTCCACGAGCGGGCGCAATTTTGAAGCGTGACATGTTGGGTATCAATTTACTTGGCGTAACATTATATTTCACAATATAAAAAAAAAATTGAGCTAACTTTACTGTTATCTTATTTTTTTATTCAAAAAAGTGATTTTTTTTCCAAAAAAAGTGCGCTTATAAGACCGCTGTGCAAATACGGTGCAAAAAAAAGTATTGCAATGACCGCCATTTTATTCTCTAGGGTGTTAGAAAAAAAACAATATATAATGTTTAGGGGTTCTAAGTAATTTTCTAGCAAAAAAAACTGTTTTAAACATGTAAACACCTAAAATCCAAAACGAGGCTGGTCCTTAAATCGTTAAAAAAACCTAAACCCCCCCAAAAAAAATCAGCACTAGCCGTGTAGGGGAAGAGCAGAAAAGGGGGACATTAGTGGGTAAAAATCTGCTTTACCTTACACAATGATTTCCTATTATAGGCAACTCCATCTAGTGGCAGTTATGCCGTATTAATACTGCAATACCACATTATTGCCACTAGATGGAGCTGATGACCATAGGAAAGCTCTGTATGAAATACCAACAACGTTAGTCATGGATGAACGAATGTTGGTCATATTCGTTGAAGCAATTTAAAAAAAAAAACCTCTAAATCTTACACCACAAAATGTACTCAGCCAATGAGAGGTAATGACTCCATTTTTATTTTTCTCCTGTTATCAATGGCCAACACAGTACAACACTTCATCCATGTCTTTGGTGATCTCTGATCTGCTTATGAACTGTTTCTTACATGGTGAAGATCAGCCATGGAGTATATCTGAGGTGTATATCAGGGTGTGCTTCTTCCCTACATGTCCAGCAACATTCATATAGAAGATATTTCCCGCACTCAAGGCACTAATACACCTCGAGGGTTGTGTGGGATCCCTGATGTACAGGAAGACAGGACTTCAGTGAGGAACAATTCCTTCACTCGGGAAAGGAAGGGGGCTTCTCAGTTCTGTGCAATCTCTGATGGCTGTAAAGATGGGAATTCTGGGAAAAACATTTCCCGCACTCAGGACAGGAATACGGCTTTTCCCCCGTGTGAGATCTCTGATGCTTGACAAGATCTGCCATTGTTACAAAACATTTTCTGCACTCAGAACAAGAATACGGCTTCTCCCCTGTGTGAGACATTTGATGTGTGATAAGATTGTACTTCTGTGGAAAACATTTCCCGCACTCAGGACAGCAATACGGCTTCTCATGTGTGTGCAATCTCTGATGTTTATACAGATTGGCCTTCTGTGAAAATAATTTTCTGCACTCAGAGCAGGAAAATGGCTTCTCCCCTGTGTGAGACCTCTGATGTATGACAAGTTTGGATTCTTGTACAAAACATTTCCCACACTCAGAACAAGAATATGGTTTTTCCCCCGTGTGATATCTCTGATGTCTGTAAAGGTTGCATTTCTTTGAAAAACATTTTCCGCACTCAAGACAAGGATGCAGCTTCTCCCCCGTGTGAGTTCTTATATGCTCTTTTAAACCAGATTTAGAACGGAAACACTTCCCGCACTCAGTACAGGAAAACCTCTTCTCTGTTGGAAGGACGGCACCGTCCCTCACAGTCTGAGGTTCCTCAGGATAAGAGGAATACGATGGTCCATCTACACTGTGTGGTGCCGGATGGACATTTGAGGTAGTCGGGTTTTCTCCTGGACTATACTGTGTGATGTCCTCATCTTCTACTTTACAGTCTGGAGACAAAGTGAGACAATCCTCTGAGGTTTTCCTCATCTCCCGTCCATCTACTAAAATAGAAATAAAAAGATTACTACTAGACATGAGCTGATTGGTTCCCCTAAACCAGGACTCCGCCCACATCAGGCAGCTTTGTCTCTGAGGATCTTACAATTCCCCCCTCAAGGTAACTAGTAAATGGGTCCTCTGATCTCCTACCAGATCATTTCTTTATTCATGGACCTTAGTCAGAGAGTGAGGAAACAACAAGAACTGTCTTTTATAGGAGTGACAGTGATGAGGGGATTATAGGACGAGTGTCTCCACCCCCTCTATCACTCATTGCCATCTTCCCAACACAAGAAGTCCTGCACTTCCTTACTTAGTCCATGATTTAGTCCTTGTCACGCCTACTCCTAGCGTTGGTGGTAAGGCACTATAGCTGGCTCTGCGTTCTTCTCCCATAAGGCAAGCGGGCCTACTGTCACTCGGTTACCCCCAGGTCCTATAAACAATGCTTTTGTGCCAGGGAAGGCGCAAGCTAAGCACAGCAAACAAGTACTTGTAGTTGGCAGACCGGCAGAGTGGTCTAAAGGCAGTCCGGGTTCAGGGCAGCAACGTTCAGAGAGTAGTCAAGGTCAAATCCATGATAAATATTTTGTAGTTTAACCACTTGCCGACCAGCCGCCGCAGTTGTACTGCAGCAGAATGGCACAGCTGGGTGAAACGGCGTGATGTTACGTCGCTTTGCCCTGTGGCCACTAGGGGCGCCCGCCGCCGGAGCCAATGCGAGTGCCCGGCGGTCGCGATCAACGCTGGGCTCCCGCGATCACTGGTTACACACCGAGAACCGGGATCTGTGTGTGTAAACACACAGATCCCGGTTCTCTGAGGGGAGAAGAGACTGATCGTGTGTTCATACAGAGTATGAACAGCGATCTGTCATCTCCCCTAGACAGTCCAATCCCCCCTTCAGTTAGAACAGAGTTGGAACACAATTAACCCCTTGATCCCCCCTAGTGTTAACCCCCTTCCCTGCCAGTGACATTTTTACAGTAATCAGTGCATTTTTATAGCACTGATCGTTGTATAAATGACAATGGTCCCAAAAATGTGTCAAAAGTGCCCGATGTGTCCGCCATGATGTCGCAGTCCTGACAAAAATCGCAGATCGCTGCTATTATTAATAAAAAAAAAATAATAATAAAAAAGCCATAAAACGATCCCCTATTTTGTAGACGCTATAACTTTTGCGCAAACCAATCAATATACGCTTATTGCGATTTTTTTTTTTTTACCAAAAATATGTTGAAGAATACGTATCGGCCTAAACTGAGGAAAAAAATAGGTTTTTTTAATATATTTTTGGGGGATATTTATCATAGCAAAAAGTAAAAAATGTTGCTTTTTTTCAAAATTGTCGCTCTTTTTTTTGTTTATAGCGCAAAAAATCAAAACCGCAGAAGTGATCAAATACCACCAAAAGAAATCTCTATTTGTGGGGAAAAAAGGATGTCAATTTTGTTTGGGTGCAACGTCGCACGACCGCGCAATTGTCAGTTAAAGCGACGCAGTGCTGAATCGCAAAAGGTGCTCTGGTCACAAAGGGGGTAAAATCTTCCGGGGCTGAAGCAATTAACCACTTCCCGCCCGGCCTATAGCGGATTGACGGCCGGGCGGTGGTTGTGTTATCCTGACTGGGCGTCATATGACGTCCCTCAGGATAACATGCCGCCGCGCGCCCGCAGGGGCGCGCATCGCGGCGATCGGTGGATCGGTGTGTCAGTCTGACACACCGCTACACCGATCTTGGTAAAGAGCCTCCGGCGGAGGCTCTTTACCACGTGATCAGCCGTGTCCAATCACGGCTGATCACGCTGTCAATAGGAAGAGCCGTTGATCGGCTCTTCCTCACTCGCGTCTGACAGACGCGAGTAGAGGAGAGCCGATCGGCGGCTCTCCTGGCAGGGGGGGTCTGCGCTGATTGTTTATCAGCGCAGCCCCCCCGCAGATCACCACACTGGACCACCAGGGATCGCCACTAGGACCACCAGGGAAGGGAAACATGTGGATGGCCAGGTATGTACCCCATGGCCATCCACATGTGCCCAGTCAGTGCCAAATCTGTGCCAATCAGTGCCCACAAATGGGCACTGATTGGCACAATTATGTTGCAGTGATGCCCAGCAATGCCACACTTAGGGGCATCACTGCCATCAATCAGAATCATCAGTGCCACCCATCAGTGTCCATCGGTGCCACCTGTCAGTGCCCATCTGTGCCCATCTGTGCCCACCTATCAGTGCCCATCCGTGCCCATCTGTGCCAACTATCAGTGCCACCCATAACTACCCATCAACGCCACCTACGAGTGCCCATTAATGCCACCTACAAGTGCCCATCAGTGCCGCCTATCAGTGCCCATCGGTGCCACCTATCAGCGCCCATCAGTGCCACCTACCAGTGCCACCTATCAGTGCCCATTAGTGCCACCTATCAGTGCGCATCAGTGCCACCTATCAGTGCCCATCATCAGTGCCCGTCAGTGCCACCTCATCAGTGCCACCTCATTGGTGCCACCTCATCGGTGCCCATCAGTGCCGCCGTATCAGTGCCCGTCAGTGCAGCCATATCAGTGCCCGTCATTGAAGAAGAAAACGTACTCATTTACAAAAAATTTTAACAGAAACAAAGAAAAACGTGCTTTTTTTCAAAATTTTCTGTCTTTTTTTATTTGTTGCGCAAAAAAAAAAAAAACGCAGAGGTGATCAAATACCACCAAAATAAAGCTCTATTTGTGGGAACAAAATGATAAAAAATTTGTTTGGGTACAGTGTTACATGACCGCGCAATTGTCATTCAAATTGTGACAGCGCTGAAAGCTGAAAATTGGGCTGGGCGGGAAGGTGTCTAAGTGCCTGGTATTGAAGTGGTTAAACAAAAAAAGACCAACAATTTAAAAAAAAAAAAAAAATATATATATATATATATATATATATATATATATATATATATATATTTATGTATTAAACTTTCTGCTATAAAACACATCTAATAAAATTAAACAAAAAAGTTAAACAAAAAAAGACCAACAATTTAAATATATATATATATATATATATTAAACTTTCTGCTATAAAACACATCTAATAAAATTTGTTTTAAAAAAAAATCAAATTTATTCAAAAATGTAGGCCAATATTCTGCTACATGTTTTTGGTAAAAAATACCAATAAAACGTATGTTGATTGGTTTACGGGAACGTTACAGCGTCTACAAACTATGGGATATATTTATGGACTTTTTTTTTACTAGTAATGGCAACGATCAGTGACTTATAGCGGGACTGCAATATTGTGGCGGACAATTGGACACTAACTGACATGTTGCAGGAGCCAGTGACAGCAATACAGTGAACAGTGCTAAAAATATGCACTGTCACTGTACTAATCACACTGGCAGAGAAGGGGTTAACATCAGGGGCGATCAAAGAGTTACCAGAGTTAAGTGCTTTTACTAAGGAAAATAATAGATTTTATTCTCTGCTTTGCAGAAACACAGAATCCATTCCTTCCTCGCTGTCAGAACTGAAACTTGTCTGGTTCACATATGCAAAACCCACATCTCTGTGTATTACTGACAATCGGCGGGTGCCAGAGGACATCAAGCGCCCGGTGCCCGCAGTTAGGCTTCTGCTGTGAATATTCACAGCAGAAGCAGGCAGCCGGCACTGTGTGTGCGCCCCCTGCAGACGGAACAGCAGAATCATGTATATACAGTGCCTTGCGAAAGTATTCGGCCCCCTTGAACTTTTCAACCTTTTGCCACATTTCAGGCTTCAAACGTAAAGATATAAAATTTTTATTTTTTGTGAAGAATCACTAACAAGTGGGACACAATTGTGAAGTGGAACGAAATCTTTTGGATTGTTGAAACTTTTTTAACTAATAAAAAAATGAAAAGTGGGGCGTGCAAAATTATTCGGCCACCTTGCGTTAATACTTTGTAGAGCCACCTTTTGCTGCGATTACAGCTGCAAGTCGCTTGGGGTATGTCTCTATCAGTTTTGCACATCGAGAGACTGAAATTCTTGCCCATTCTTCCTTGCAAAACAGCTCGAGCTCAGTGAGGTTGGATGGAGAGCGTTTGTGAACAGCAGTTTTCAGCTCTTTCCACAGATTCTCGATTGGATTCAGGTCTGGACTTTGACTTGGCCATTCTAACACCTGGATACGTTTATTTGTGAACCATTCCTTTGTAGATTTTGCTGTATGTTTGGGATCATTGTCTTGTTGGAAGATAAATCTCCGTCCCAGTTTCAGGTCTTTTGCAGACTCCAACAGGTTTTCATCCAGAATGGTCCTGTATTTGGCTGCATCCATCTTCCCCTCAATTTTACCCATCTTCCCTGTCCCTGCTGAAGAAAAGCAGGCCCAAACCATGATGCTGCCACCACCATGTTTCACGGTGGGGATGGTATGTTGAGTGTGATGAGCTGTGTTGCTTTTACGCCAAACATATCGTTTTGGATTGTGGCCAAAAAGTTCGATTTTGGTTTCATCGGACCAGAGCACCTTCTTCCACATGTTTGGTGTGTCTCCCAGGTGGCTTGTGGCAAACTTTAGACGAGACTTTTTATGGATATCTTTGAGAAATGGCTTTCTTCTTGCCACTCTTGCATAAAGGCCAGATTTGTGCAGTGTACGACTGATTGTTGTCCTATGGGCAGACTCTCCCACCTCAGCTGTAGTTCTCTGCAGTTCATCCAGAGTGATCATGGGCCTCTTGGCTGCATCTCTGATCAGTCTTCTCCTTGTCTGAGCTGAAAGTTTAGAGGGACAGCCAGGTCTTGGTAGATTTGCAGTGGTCTGATACTCCTTCCATTTCAAAATGATCGCTTGCACAGTGCTCCTTGGGATGTTTAAAGCTTGGGAAATCTTTTTGTATCCAAATCCGGCTTTAAACTTCTCCACAACAGTATTACAGACCTGCTTGGTGTGTTCCTTGGTCTTCATGATGCTCTCTGAGCTTTCAACAGAACCCTGAGACCATCACAGAGCAGGTGCATTTATACAGAGACTTGATTACACACAGGTGTATTCTATTTATCACCATCAGTCATTTAGGACAACATTGGATCATTCAGAGATCCTCGCTGAACTTCTGGAGTGAGTTTTCTGCACTGAAAGTAAAGGGGCCGAATAATTTTGCACGCACCACTTTTCAGTTTTTTATTTGCTAAAAAAGTTGAAAATATCCAATAGATTTTGTTCCACTTCACAATTGTGTCCCACTTGTTGGTGATTCTTCACAAAAAATTAAAATTTTATATCTTTATGTTTGAAGCCTGAAATGTGGCAAAAGGTTGAAAAGTTCAAGGGGGCCGAATACTTTTGCAAGGCACTGTATACATGATTCTACACAAGAGAGCCACCATGCAGCAGTAAAAATGCTATGGGGCAGACACTAAGTGGTTAAAATACAACAAAGAGTATATAGGGCAGTGGTCAGGACTACATAATGTGCAAATATACACTATATTACCAAAAGTATTGGGAAGCCTGCCTTTACACACACATGAACTTTAAGGGCATCTCAGTCTAATGCCCCGTACACACGGACGGACATTGATCGGACATTCCGACAACAAAATCCTAGGATTTTTTCCGACGAATGTTGGCTCAAACTTGTCTTGCATACACATGGTCACACAAAGTTGTCGGAAAATCCGATCGTTCTAAACGCGGTGACGTAAAACACGTACGTCGGGACTATAAACGGGGCAGTGGCCAATAGCTTTCATCTCTTTATTTATTCTGAGCATGCGTGGCACTTTGTGCGTCGGATTTGTGTACACACGATCGGAATTTCCGACAACGTATTTTGTTGTCGGAAAATTTTATAGCAAGCTCTCAAACTTTGTGTGTCGGAAAATCCGATGGAAAATGTCCGATGGAGCCCACACACGGTCGGAATTTCCGACAACAAGGTCCTATCACACATTTTCCATCGGAAAATCCGACCGTGTGTACGGGGCATTAGTCCGTAGGGTTCAATATTGAGTTGGCCCACCCTTTGCAGCTATAACAGCTTCACCTCTTCTGGGAAGGCCGTCCACAAGGTTTAGGAGTGTGTCTATGGGAATGTTTGACCATTCTTCCAGAAGCGCATTTGTGAGGTCAGGCACTGATGTGGACGAGAAGGCCTGGCTCGCATTCTCCACTCTAATTCATCCCAAATGTGTTCTATAGGTTTGAGGTCAGGACTCCACCCCAAACTCGCTCATTCATGTCTTTATGGACCTTGCTTTGTGCACTGGTGTGCAGTCATGTTGGAACAGGAAGGGGCCGTCCTCAAACTGTTCTCACAAAGTTGAAAGCATGAAATTGTCCAAAATGTCTTGGTATGCTGACGCCTTAAGAGTTCCCTTTACTTGGGCGAAGCCCAACACCTTAAACACAACCCCACACCATAATCCCCCCTCCACTAAATGATTTGCAAGTGGCTGGGGATTCAGATTTTACCAGTTGCCCTCAGGCAGCTGCCTAACCTGCCTTATGCTAGCCTGGTTTATAATATTGGTATTCAGTGGAAGCTTAAATGTTTACATGAGACAAGTGGCAGAGGTCCCACACTGCTGCCTCCCATCTCCTGAGACTGCACTCAGTGACTTGGGTCTGAGACTATACAGACATATCCCTCCACCCGGCACAGACAGCAGACTACAGAGTATGTAACCCTGGGAGAAATGTTCTGTTAGAGATCTTGCTAGATGCAGACAAGAGCAGAAGACCCAGGGCACATGCCCCACGTGCATAGATCGAGGAACGTCTATGGGGAAATCAACATTTTTGCAGCCAACTGAACTCCAGAATGGCCATAAATCCAGTCTAGATACATAAATTGTGTCTGCAGCACAGAGAAGGAAGATTATCTGAGAGAAATACAGGAATACAGGACGGGGAACACAGCTCAGGAAAGTGACCAGGGGATTACAGGCTGATATCACCCAGTCCTTGCCCTACTCTGGACCAATCAGTGAGCAGTATGGGTGGAGGAATGTATTTAGTGTTAATGACCCACCTGTGCTGATCTCTGTAGGAGTGTCCTCCTCTATAAATGTCCCCGTTATTCCATCCTCCTCCATAGACTGCTGATCATCCCTCACATACGTCTCTTCTTCTTTTTTTATCTTAACTTTTATATCTATCAGATCTTCACCCTAAACCAAGAAAAGAATAGTAAATATCATATATAATATTTTAGCTTTAATATTCTCACATCACATAAAACACACATTGTCTCTGTGATATTTCATCCCACCAACCTTGTAATGGTGAGGGATGGTGTGATCTTCCTGTGTGGAATCCCGAGAATACAGAGGACGGGGACATCTCTCTGGTGGGTTCCTGGTATTAGGTGGCTCCATCATATCCTTGTGTCCTTCTGAAAACTTCTCCATCGCTCCATACTCCTCATCCTCCTCTTTATACTCTTCTTTGGCATCAATGTTATCATCCCCGAGGTTTCCACTCTGAAAGATATAATAAAACATTAATTGTAACAAACATGCTGTGTATAAATCACAACCACCAATAATTGTCAATCATCTACCTGATGATGGTGATGGATGGTGTGATCTTCCTGTGTGGAATCCCGGGAATACAGAGGACGGGAACATCTCTCTGGTGGGTTCCCATTACTGGATCCATCTGTAGGAAACACACACACTGACTGAATACATTGTTTCTATGTGTTTATCAGATGATGGGGGATCTAGGTGGATCCTCCGTACTGCTCTCTCCTTTACAATAAAGTCTCCTCTTACCCGGTGATGTGAGGGGCGGCTGATTGTCCATCATGACGTCCTTGTAGAGATCCTTGTGTCCTTCTAAATACTCCCACTCCTCCATGGAGAAATAGACAGTGACATCCTGACACCTTATAGGAACCTGACACACACAATGATACAGTCACCATCCAGACACATCCCTTGTCTGTTACTGGATAATGTCCCAGAATTCCCAGCACCGCTCACCTCTCCTGTCAGCAGCTCAGAGATATTGTTGGTGACTTCACATTGCGGTGGAGGCAATGATATGGTCATGTGATACACAGGAGGAAAACTCTAGATTTGAACACAAATAGTAAAGTTAGTCAAATATGATATTCCCAGAATCCTCCTCACCTCTCCAGTCAGGTCCGTGTTTTATTAATAGAGAAAGCGTAATGTAAAAAGTAACGCGTTTCACACTGAATTTGGTGCTTTCTCAAACCTGCAAACTCAAAACTCTGGAGGTCTGAAGAAGCGATAAATCCAGCGCAAAACGTGTTACTTTTTATTGTTACTGTCATAACCGTGATATGATTTTAATGCTTTAATAAAGTCATCAAGGAGTGCAGCAATATTCCAGACTTGTGTATGTTCCTTTTATTAATAGAGATAAGAGTGATGTCATGTGACCTCCCAGAATCCTCCTCACCTCTCTGTTCAGTTCTCCCTTTTATTAAAGCCCCACATCACATTTTAGGATGAATATCTGAGACTGGAATCATTATGGGAAAAATTTGTTTTCACAACATTTATTCATATTACATTTTTCCCTCTTTCTTCCTATTTGAATCTTATCAAAAAAAAGACATACATATTCCAATACTCCCAAAATAACTCCCCATCCCCCGCCACTAATAAAAGTCCTATAATCCGTTAGTATAGACTGATGAGGTGAGAAGGTCATTGGTGGGAAAGGTGACACATCTCCAAAATGAAGAGAATGTTCTGGTGTTCTGTCAAAAGAGCCAACTCATCAAAATCTCCAATTAAACCAAAACACAATTAGTCCAGCGCTCTGGATATCAGAAAATCAGACTGCAATAGTCTGACATGTAAACTGAATAATGTGAATAACTTAATAAAAACAGTTCATAAAAAAAGCAGTTCATGAAAACAGTCATATAGATCCGCAGTGCTAAGAAGAAAAACTTGGAAACAAATTGCAAAATGACAAGCTGTCCAGGGAGCAACAAGGGTCAAAACAGGGGACCATCACAAGCTGTAACAGGATGGAGGGAAAGGGGGGGTTTGCTGGTGAAACCCAAGTGTGGTAAATACTCAGGCAACCTGCAGAATCCCCGCTGGATGTGGAGTGCGTGCCCTGATGGGATGACTCACCGGCTCCAGGACGCCGCTCCACGTGTCCGGCGTAGAGAGACACAGCCGCTTGGCCGCAAGGAGGGAGAGCCGAGACTCCGTCTGGCAGTGGGTGATGACGTCAGCCCCGCTGAGATGCCGTTCAGAGGAGAAAGGGCTCGGCTTCACTGGTGAGAGCCGCTAGCGTGTCAGCTGTTCAGACACTTTGCCGCTCACATACGGATGCGTGTCCCCTCAGAGCTGGATCGCCTGTTTCCTGAATGGTGTCACTCAAAGGATACAGCTGTGCAGTGTTTCATGCAAAAAGGAATAGGGAATTTAAAATCAGCAAAAAGGATGGTAAATGTCAACAATGTTGGGCAGAGCGGGGGTCCCAGAGATGGATGGATAATCACAAAGACACATAACAAGACCGGACCACTATAAAAGAGTTGCCTTGACGACGTGTTTCGCGCCTCAGCGCTTTATCAAAGTCAAGGATAGAGGCAACTAAAAGGGTTTGAATAAAAAATAACAATTGAAGGGGAGGGGAAGTCAAAAATTAGGGCGGGAGCAATTAACCTATTGCCATAATGGGAAAGGTTATACCTCCGATAGTAACCCTTGTTGCTCGGAGGACTCACAATAAAAACCATTACCAGACCAAAGATCATTCTATAAAATACATTAACGGCTAAAAATAAAAACAAAGTAAACTTTGATAAAAAATATATAATAAACTTTAATAAAAATCAATTAAAAAAAAAAAAAAAGGGAGAAACCAACAGACTCTACACAAAACTACACGTCTCTAGTTCCTCATTTAACCCCTTATGGGCAAGAGAGTCAAACATACATATCCAGAAGATTTCTCGTTTACACAACAATGAGAATCTCTCATTACTAGTTAACGTCCCCTTAGGGATGGTTTCTATCACAAAAACTTCTTGATGTTTAATATCCTTGTTGTGGAAACGAAGAAAATGCCGGGGAACACTGTGTTCATCGCTCCCCTTGGAAATAAGTCTACGGAGGTCGCCCACTCTAGCGCGTAATGCGCGAATGGTCCGACCTACGTAGAGGAGGCCACAAGGACACCGTAAAACATAAATTACGAAATCTGTTACGACATAAATTACGCCCCCTTTCCCTCCATCCCGTTACAGCTTGTGATGGTCCAGTCGGATGGTCCTCCTGTTTTGACCCTTGTTGCTCCCTGGACAGCTTGTCGTTTTGCAATATGTTTCCAAGTTTTTCTTCTTAGCACTGCGGATCTATATGACTGTTTTCATGACCTGCTTTTTTTTATGAACTGTTTTTATTAAATTATTCACATTATTCAGTTTACATGTCTGGCTGTTGCAGTCTGATTTTCTGATATCCAGAGCGCTGGACTAATTGTGTTTTGGTTTTGTTGTTTATCCATATCTATCAGTTATGGTCGTTCCAGCTGCACTGGTATCTTATTCCCCCTCCTAGCTACCATATATTATATTTTAGCTCCCCAGATAAGAACGGTATCATTAGCAGTAATCAGCATGGATTCATGAAGAATCGTTCTTGCCAAACCAATCTATTAACCTTCTATGAGGAGGTGAGTTGCCATCTAGATAAAGGAAGGCCCGTAGACGTGGTGTATCTGGATTTTGCAAAAGCATTTGACACAGTTCCCCATAAACATTTACTGTACAAAGTAAGGTCCCTTGGCATGGACCATAGGGTGAGTACATGGATTGAAAACTGGCTACAAGGGCGTGTTCAGAGGGTGGTGATAAATGGGGAGCACTCAGAATGGTCAGGGGTGGGTAGTGGGGTTCCCCAGGGTTCTGTGCTGGGACCAATCCTATTTAATTTGTTTATAAACGACCTGGAGGATGGGATAAACAGTTCAATCTCTGAATTTGCAGACGATACTAAGCTAAGCAGGGCAATAACTTCTCCGCAGGACGTGGAAACCTTGCAAAAAGACCTGAACAAATTAATGGGGTGGGCGACTACATGGCAAATGAGGTTCAATGTAGAAAAATGTAAAATAATGCATTTGGGTGGCAAAAATATGAATGCAATCTATATACTGGGGGGAGAACCTCTGGGGGAATCTAGGATGGAAAAGGACCTGGGGGTCCTAGTAGATGATAGGCTCAGCAATGGCATGCAATGCCAAGCTGCTGCTAATAAAGCAAACAGAATATTGGCAATAAAAGGGGGATCAACTCCAGAGATAAAACGATAATTCTCCCGCTCTACAAGACTCTGGTCCGGCCGCACCTGGAGTATGCTGTCCAGTTCTGGGCACCAGTCCTCAGGAAGGATGTACTGGAAATGGAGCGAGTACAAAGAAGGGCAACAAAGCTAATAAAGGGTCTGGAGGATCTTAGTTATGAGGAAAGGTTGCGAGCACTGAACTTATTCTCTCTGGAGAAGAGACGCTTGAGAGGGGATATGATTTCAATTTACAAATACTGTACTGGTGACCCCACAATAGGGATAAAACTTTTTCGCAGAAGAGAGTTTAATAAGACTCGTGGCCACTCATTACAATTAGAAGAAAAGAGGTTTAACCTTAAACTACGTAGAGGGTTCTTTACTGTAAGAGCGGCAAGGATGTGGAATTCCCTTCCACAGGCGGTGGTCTCAGCGGGGAGCATTGATAGCTTCAAGAAACTATCAGATAATCACCTGAATGACCGCAACATACAGGGATATGTAAGGTAATACTGACACATAATCACACACATAGGTTGGACTTGATGGACGTGTGTCTTTTTTCAACCTCACCTACTATGTAACTGTGTAAGATGTCTATGTACTGGCGCTGGGAAATTGTTATTGTTTTGTGAAAATCTCCAATGACATCACTTCCGGTGACTCGCCCGCATCAGTAATTGGAGATTTAGATGAGTTACCTGTTTTCACAGAACACCAGCAGCGTATACAGTACGGTACATGGTATAATCACAAAACATTGTTAGTCCATCCTTTGATAACCAACAACATGGGTGCCTCCAAGGTGGCGACAACTTTTTTCCTCCTTAGCAGTTGTTCTATCAAAACAGCCAACTCGTGTGTACCGTACTGTATACACTGCCGGTGTTCAATGAAAACAGGTAACTTATTTAAATCTCCAATTACAGCTGTTGGAGATGGGGTTGCCACATCATCCCTTTAATCCAGGACATATATTAATTACACAGGTTCTGAGGCTGATTTAATGCAGATAAGGCACCAAGTGAGTTTAATTACCACCTTAACCACTTCAATACAGGGCTTTTATACACCCTTCCTTCCCAGACCAAATTTTAGCTTTCAGCGCTCTCACACTTTGAATGACAATTACTCAGTCATGCTACACTGTACCCAAACCAAATTTTTATCATTTTTTTCTCACAAACATAGCTTTCTTTTAGTGGTATTTAATCACTGCTGTTTTTTTTATTTTTTGCAATATAAGCGAAAAAAGAGAGAAATTTTTGAAAAAAAAACACTTTTTTTTAGTTTTTATTGTAAAATTTTGCAAATAAGTAATTTTTCTTCATAAATTTGGGCCAAAATGTATACTGCTACATATCTTTAGTAAAAATAACCCAAATTAGTGTATATTATTTGGTCTCTGTGAAAGTTATAGAGTCTACAAGCTATGGTGCAAATCATTGAAAAATGATCACATCTGATCACACCTGATGTACTGAAGGCCTATCTCATTTCTTGAGGCCCTAACAAGCCAGGAAAGTACAAATACCCCCCAAATTACCCCTTTTTGGAAAGCAGACATTCCAAGGTATTTAGCAAGAGGCATGGTGAGCTTTTTGAAGTTGTAATTTTTTCCCACAATTCTTGGAAATTTTTTTTTTTTTTTTTTTTTTTTTTTTTTTTGCACAAAATTGTCATAATAACAAGTTATTTCTCTCACACAGCACATGCATACTTGCAATGACACCCCAAAATACATTCTGCTACTCCTCCTGAGTATAGTGATACCACATGTGTGAGACTTTTACACAGCCTGGCCACATACAGAGGTCTAAAATCCAACTAGCACCGTCAGGCATTTTACGAGCATAAATTGCACATCTCATATGATGACAACCTATCACACTTTTGAAGGCCCTGGAGCACCAGGACAACGGAAACGCCCACAAAATGACCCCATTTTGGAAAGCTAACACCCCAACGTATAATCTATGAGGCATAATTAGTCTTTTGAATGGTTCATTTTTTTCCCGAAGTTTTTGGAAACTGTGGAAAAAAAAATGAAAACGCATTTTTTTTACACAAAGTTGTCCATTCATAAGATATTTACAACACATAGCATGTACATAGCAAAAATGACACCCCAAAATACATTCTGCTACTCCTCCTGAGTATGGCGATACCAAATGTGTGAGACTTTTACACAGCCTGGCCACATACAGAGGCCCAACATTGAAGTAGCAGCTTCAGGCATTCTAGGAGCATAAATTACACATCTCATTTCTCAACCACCTATTACAATTTTGAAGGCCCTGGAGCACCAGGACAATGGAAACACCCACAAAATGACCCCATTTTGGAAAGCTAACACCCCAACGTATAATCTATGAGGCATAATTAGTCTTTTGAATGGTTCATATTTTTCCCGAAGTTTTTGGAAACTGTGGGAAAAAAATGAAAACGCATTTTTTTTTACACAAAGTTGTCCATTCATAAGATATTTCCAACACATAGCATGTACATAGCAAAAATGACACCCCAAAATACATTCTGCTACTCCTCCTGAGTGTAGCGATACCAAATGTGTGAGACTTTTACACAGCCTGGCCACATACAGAGGCCCAACATTGAAGTAGCAGCTCCAGGCATTCTAGGAGCATAAATTACACATCTCATTTCTCAACCACCTATTACATGTTTGAAGGCCCTAGAGCACCAGGACAACGGAAACGCCCACAAAATGACCCCATTTTGGAAAGCTAACACCCCAACGTATAATCTATGAGGCATAATTAGTCTTTTGAATGGTTCATTTTTTTCCTGAAGTTTTTGGAAACTGTGGAAAAAAAATTAAAACGCATTTTTTTTACACAAAGTTGTCCATTCATAAGATATTTCCAATACATAGCATGTACATAGCAAAAATGACACCCCAAAATACATTCTGCTACTCCTCCTGAGTGTGGCGATACCAAATGTGTGAGACTTTTACACAGCCTGGTCACATACAGAGGCCCAACATTGAAGTAGCAGCTCCAGGCATTCTAGGAGCATAAATTACACATCTCATTTCTCAATCACCTATTACAATTTTGAAGGCCCTGGAGCACCGGGACAATGGAAACACCCACAAAATGACCCCATTTTGGAAAGCTAACACCCCAACGTATAATCTATGAGGCATAATTAGTCTTTTGAATGGTTCATATTTTTCCCGAAGTTTTTGGAAACTGTGGGAAAAAAATGAAAACGCATTTTTTTTTACACAAAGTTGTCCATTCATAAGATATTTACAACACATAGCATGTACATAGCAAAAATGACACCCCAAAATACATTCTGCTACTCCTCCTGAGTGTAGCGATACCAAATGTGTGAGACTTTTACACAGCCTGGCCACATACAGAGGCCCAACATTGAAGTAGCAGCTCCAGGCATTCTAGGAGCATAAATTACACATCTCATTTCTCAACCACCTATTACATGTTTGAAGGCCCTAGAGCACCAGGACAACGGAAACGCCCACAAAATGACCTCATTTTGGAAAGCTAACACCCCAACGTATAATCTATGAGGCATAATTAGTCTTTTGAATGGTTCATTTTTTTCCTGAAGTTTTTGGAAACTGTGGAAAAAAAATGAAAACGCATTTTTTTTACACAAAGTTGTCCATTCATAAGATATTTCCAACACATAGCATGTACATAGCAAAAATGACACCCCAAAATACATTCTGCTACTCCTCCTGAGTGTGGCGATACCAAATGTGTGAGACTTTTACATAGTCTGGCCACATACAGAGGCCCAACATCCAAGTAGCACTGTCAGTTGTTCTAGGAGCATACATTACACATAAATTCCTGCCAACCTATCACATTGTTGAAGGCCCTTCATATTTCTAACACATAGCATGTACTGTAGAAGCCAATTACAAACCAAAATACATTCTGTTGAGTAAAGGGTAAAGAAAAGATTACCTGCAGTTTTAGTAGTGCAGTGGTCCACAGAGAAGAGCATCGGTCCAGGCAGCAGGCAGGAACGTGGACAGCGACAGCAAAACAGGCAGCAGGCAAGAATAGTCAGTACAGGTAGAGATGTCAGCACAGCCAAAGCATTAGTCCAGATAGCAGGCAGGGATGTGGTCAGCAGCAGCAAAAGGATCAAAGGATCATCCATGCAGCAGGCAGGAATACTGTCCATAGTTAGTACATGCAGCAGGCAGAGGTATGGTCAGCACAGCCAGAGTATTTGTCCAGGGAGCAGGCAGTACCATCAAGCTTAGGGCATTGGTCAGGAAAGAATGGGGACAGGGGTAGAGGCTTCTCCCACCCAAATCGCTTTGAAGCCTCCGGGCAACCAGACCCTGTTATGGGAACACAGAAAACCAAAAACTGGTTTTCTGAACTCCGAACACTATTCTGGAGCCCCTCACATATGTGAGACCCCTGTGTAGGAGGGTGAAAGATCAATCCAAGGGGCAGGCAAAAACATGGTCAACAGGCCGAGGTCAGTGCAGGTAAAAGGCAGAAATAGACGGTAGACAGAGGCATAGTCGATACAGTCCAGGGTCAGTTCACGTGAAAGGCAAAAACATGGCGGAAAAACAATGCAGACGGTAGGCAGAGGCATAGTCGAGAAACAGGCCAGGGTCGGTTCACATGGAAGGCAATAATATGGTTGGTTGAGGAAGGTAAATATTCAGGACAGAAATTAAAAACGGGGAAATGGCAGTATTAGAAATATGGACTAATAATTTTCCAGAGTGTGATATCGCCTGAAGCATTCTCCGATGCAAAGGCCAGGTTGGGAGGGACAGTCAGTACAATGGAAGCTCGTATCTTTCCTAATTCCTCTTTTGGTGCACACCCGACATTTTTTTTGGCGTCGTCTTCCGGATCCTGTTGGTGGAATATGGTCTGGGAAATGGCGCTCATGTAGTCTGCTGACAGAATCGGAGCGAATGCTTTCTGGGGGGGATACTTGCTGATAAATCAGGGCAGTGACAATGTCTTCAATAAACTTTATTAAGGTGGTGGGTGTTTCTGTGGATTTTTGGTATATTATGAAAGAATTTAAAAGGGCCAAATGAAAAAAGTAAATTGCGACTTTTTTGTACCAGAATAATGATTTTCTTGTTGAAAGATAGGGCTGCAACAACTGATCGTTTAAATCCACCCCCCCCATGTATTTATTGTACTCAGTGATACAGGTAGGCTTGCGAACGGTACCGCGTCTTCTGTGAAGTTCCACCGAGGTGTCATCGTGGATGGTGGACATGATGTACACGTCTTTTCTATCCCTCCACTTCACAGCCAACACTTCTTCGTTCCTCAAGCTTCTCGATTCCCCCCTTGGAATGTTTGTGGTGACAAGACACTGTGGGAAGCCCTTTCGGTTTTTTCTAGTTGTACCACAGGCCAAAGTTTGTTTGAGATGTAGGTGGCGGAGAAGGGGCAAACTCGTATAATAATTATCCATATAAATATGGTACCCCTTTTGGAGGAGTGGGAATGCCAACTCCCAAACAATTTTCCCACTTATTCCCATATACGAGGGACACTCAGGGGGCTGGAGCTGGGAATCTTTCCCTTCGTACACGCGGAATGCGTACACATAACCGGTGGCACTTTCACAAAGCTTGTTAAGCTTCAAGCCATACCTCGCCCTCTTACTGGGTATATATTGTTTGATTCCCAGCCGGCCTGTGAAATGCACCAGGGATTCGTCCACAGATATATTTTTTTCAGGGACATAAACTTCGGCAAACTTCTGGGAAAAAAAATTAATTAGGGGGCGAACTTTATATAATTTGTCAAAGTTTGGGTGATTTCGGGGGGGGCACTGTGAGTTGTCATTGAAATGCAAGAAGCGCATTATGATTTCGTATCGGGACCTGGACATGGCTGCTGAAAAAATTGGCATATGGTGGATGGGTCTGGTCGACCAATACTTATGAATTTCATTTTTTTTTGTAAGCCCCATGTTCAGGGTTAGGCCTAAAAACAATTTTAGCTCCACTACTGTTAGCGGTCTCCACTCAAAAGGGCGGGCATAGCTGGAGCTGGGGTTGGCTGCAATAAATTGTTGGGCAAACAGATTAGTTTGGTCCACGATGCCTTGAATCCAATCGTTTGGGAAAAATAAATTAAAAAAATCCATTTGTGTAAATCCTGCAGTGTTGACCTGCACACCCGACTGTGCTGTAAAAGGGGGGATCGTGGCTGACCCTGTGGTAGAAGGCAGCCACAATGGGTTTGCCAAGGAATCTGGAAGATGGGTTTGGGCCCTACTTCTTTGGCGTCCACTTGTGCTGGGTCTTTCCTCCTGGGGTCTACCGCCGCTGGCACTGCTGGTAGCTGCCTGGTTTTCAGATCGTCGTCTTTTTGGACGGACTACTTCCTCCTCTAAATCTGATCCAGATGTGCTGCCTTCGGGGGGCTCATATTCCGAATCAGAACCAGAATCTGAACTGAGCGGTGAGAGCTCCCCGTTGCTCTCATCGGTCAGACTCAGGATCTGGTATGCCTCTTCTGGGGTGTACATCTTTCTGGACATAGTGGCTGACTGGCTGTATGTACTCTGGTGGCAAGTGATGAGGTGGCGGGTACTCTGGTGGCAGATGATGAGGTGGCGGGTACTCTGGTGGCAGGTGATGAGGTGGCGGGTACTCTGGTGGCAGGTGATGAGGTGGCGGGTACTCTGGTGGCAGGTGATGAGGTGGCAGGTACTCTGGTGGCAGGTGATGAGGTGGCGGGTACTCTGGTGGCAGGTGATGAGGTGGCAGGTACTCTGGTGGCAGGTGATGAGGTGGCAGGTGATGAGGTGGCAGGTACTCTGGTGGCAGGTGATGAGGTGGCAGGTACTCTGGTGGCAGGTGATGAGGTGGCGGGTACTCTGGTGGCAGGTACTCTGGTGGTGAGGTGGCGGGTACTCTGGTGGCAAGTACTCTGGTGGCAGGTGATGAGGTGGCAAGTACTCTGGTGGCAGGTGATGAGGTGGCGGGTACTCTGGTGGCAGGTGATGAGGTGGCGGGTACTCTGGTGGCAGGTGATGAGGTGGCGGGTACTCTGGTGGCAGGTGATGGACAGGTACTCTGAGATGACAGGTACTTTGAGGTGACAGGTACTCTGAGGTGACAGGTACTGAGGTGACAGGTACTGAGGTGACAGGTACTGAGGTGACAGGTACTCTTTATTTAGGAGGGGCGATCTGGGCACAGTAGTACATGTAATTAGTAACTCACTGTTAGCTGATCTCTTCTCCTCACACTGGATCGGTGTGTGAGGAGAAGAGCCCAGCAACAGCAGTTACTGTGTGACTGTGTGTTTGTTTACATTAGTGACCGGCTGTGATTGGACACAGCCGGTCATGTGATGCAGAGCCATGTCATTGGCTACAGTGATCGGGGCTGAGCTGTATCCAGGGGAAAAGCCTCAGCCCCGATCACCGCTCTGATCACTCCTCTTCCGCCGGAACCCGCCTCATACACGCTTCCCAATGCCGCTCTGCATCCGCCGTTACCGACGCTCCGCCGCCCGCCGCCCGCCGCCGCCGCCGCTTCAATACCCCCATCGGGGAACGGCTGTGTCCTGAGGGACACAACGGTACCCCGATCGCCGCTCTGCGGGCCCCCAGGGGCCCGCAGTAGCGGCGGAAAGCCGAGGCCGTCATATGACGCCCACCCAGGATGGGAGATCCCATCTGTGGACGTCATTTGACTATGGCCGGGTATTGAAGCGGTTAATCAGCCACAGAACCTGTGTAATTAATATGTGTCCTGGATTAAAGGGATGATGGAGAGTCACCAGAAGTGATGTGGTTGGAGATTTTGACGAGTTGGCTCTTTTCACAGAACACCGGCCCCATAAGTGGGGAAATGTTCTGCCCCTGAAGGGGTTAATCTAGGTTTCCACACTATATATGTGTGTATCATCATCTGCTGGAGATAAAAGACATCACAGTGACTATAGAGGAGGAACTGGGTGAAAGTAGAAAATAAGATCTTATTACCTCCTCTGCTGCCACTTCCAGCAATGTCTTCTCTCTACTTCCTCCCAACTCACCTCTCACCCGGAACTTCCTGTCTGTACATGATATCACTTCCTTTCTTCCATAGAGACTTCCTGTCTTGACATACATGCTATTGCCATCTTGTGGAGCTCAGATGAACTGCAGCCCAGAGAAACGTCTCGTAATGTGAACACGGCCTTGTGCTGTGTGTGTATGTACTGTATATCCTTATAGATGGGGTCATCTCCACTCCCACCAAGGGGGATAGAAATATATTACTGCCTAGTTCAGCCTTTCTCAGCCTTCTTCCTCCAAAGGTTTCTAGGGGTTTCTTAAGCAATTTCTGTCTTTCAGTAACAACTGACATCAATGATCTGTAGGGGGGGCAGTCTTCCCACTGATGACGATGTAAGAATGTCATTCTTCTATAAGGAGATTCTTCTCCCATTGGTCACGATTGTAAGGGATCACTACACTGACCACTTAAATTTGTCATTCTTCACAGATGACTTCCTTTTTACGTAACGCTCCACATGTTTCCTTGTCATCGATTATGCTGGAGTTCCAAAGATTTAGCCAGTAAAGGTAATTTCACCAGTCAGTGAAGAGAAAAAAATTAAATGGTTCCCTGCCCTCATCTCAATTACGAAAGTTGACAGGTTATTACCCATTTAAGGTTTGCTCTTCCTTTGCTACTTAGCTATATCCTTACCTTCAAATCTCTATCAGCTTCTCTCATTCAACTATTTACAACTTTTGCATAGAGCTCAAGCATACCAAAGCTCCTATACCACTAAAACTTTATTGTGGCTAGCTTGCATAAATGTCCTCAAAATGGATATTGACTCTCGATAACTATATTTATTCCAAACGATCCTACAAAGGGTCCTGCATTCCTTCTTAACCACTAGTCTCCTAGGCATTTATATCCCCTTCCTGCCCAGGACATTTTTCATCTTTTAGCGCTGTCACACTTTAAATTAATTTCGCGTTCATGCTACACTGTACCCCAAATGTGTGTCATGGTGCAGGGGCCCTTAAGCATCTCCAGGATGTATGAACACACAGATCCATCTTCCTGCATAGCAGAACAACAGGATCTCTGTGTAATCCCCTGACAGAACGGAGATCTGCCTTGTTTACTTTGGCAGATCCCCATTCTGTCCCTGTGGGGAACTAAGGCAGGCAGCCGGTGGACATCGAGTCTGCCGGACCCGCTAATTGGCCCTCCCGCTGTCCAATCGGCGCATGCCCACGGATCGTCATGTAGGAGCCCGGCGTACACCTATGGCAATTTGTGCAGCCGATGAGCCAACCTGCCGCGGCTGGTCGGCAAGCAGTTAAAACATCAAAAATGCGCCTACATATGTCAGGAAACAGGTATGCGGTAAAACAAAGTATGGCCAGGGGACCATCTAGCAAGCTCATGCATGATGACGTCATCCTCTAACTCCTTCTGACGCGTTTCCCCATAAATGGCATCTTCTGGGATTAGAGGATCTTTCTGTTTCTCTCTGTCTTGTTCTGTCTCCCCCTCTTGCTCTCCACAAATCACAAAGCAGAAGCCCCATCCCATCCTCTAAACTACAGTACACATTCTCTTTCTCCTGGTCAAATTATACAGACGAAACGGGAAGGGCGGAGCAGATCTCCTTCCACAGCCTATCAATCAACACAGAAGGGAATGGCCATCGCCATTATTTTTTCTGGTGTCGGCTTTACTCTGCTCAGAACACCGGGGAGGATTGCTACTGACAGGAAGTGCAGACAGTTGTCAAACTAAGCTCAAATGCTTTCTACTGGTGATCTTCATTCATCCTACAGATCACATTGCTTTTAATTTTTAAGGTTTACAACCAATTTAACAACTCCCTAGATAAATACAGTCGGTTTGGGAGTTCAGGGACTACCTGGAAAACCCCCCTCTCTGATCACTCCCTTGTCCCCCTAGGACCTCGTTTAGGTTCCATCACGTGGAGAAGGATGGACCCGGCTCTGACTGGCTGTCTGGTCATCTGGGCTCTTTCTTTACCCTCATTCTCTCTCCACTTTCTTTTTTTTCCTTTATTTTTGATATTCATCACGGATATCCATGTTTGGCGATGTATACTGGGTAACACATTATTGTTGATTGTGCTAGGACTCTCTTCTTTGGCTAACACTGTGATTTGTTCAGTTGCCATGTACGGCTCTTCACTGTGATCCTGCGACAATTCCTAGTGGCGAAAGGGTGGGAGGAAACACCCGAGTACCTTATAAATGACTTCAAAGCCCCCATGCACACATGAATGTAAACACAAACTTTGTGTGTGCCTACAGTGAGGGGAAAAAAGTATTTGATCCCCTGCTGATTTTGTACGTTTGCCCACTGACAAAGAAATGATCAGTCTGTAATTTAAATGGGTGATTTATTTTAACAGTGAGAGACAGAATAACAACCTACAAATCCAGAATAATGCATTTCAAATGCTTTGCGTAGTGGCAGTATCATAGCCAATGAGGTTCAACTGAGGCGTAATTATTGCTAATTGCTTCTCGGCCTTTTGGCTAAGATCAAGTGTAGTATCTGTTCTTATCAGTTTCCAGGAGGTGGCGCTTGCTTCCGTCCCTGATCTATGGCGAAATAGAGACGGGATTGCGGTTGCTATGCAAAGCCTGCTGGAGTGAAGGTGACCTGGAGCGGTTCGTAGCCGAAAGGGAAGCCTTCTGATGGGGATGGAGAACCACGGGGTCTGAAACGGAGGGTCGGGACCCTGGCCTTCTGGCCTGGATTGGGGCGGATCTAGGTCCAGACAGTTATTCGGGAGAGAACACTTACTCCCCTCTTGAATGGGGGGGGAGTGGTTAGTACTTCCCGAATGTAATTAGGAGGGAGTGATGGGAGCGACGGCAGAGCCTGATAAAGGACTCTTTCCGGCTTCCTGATCTTCATATCCTTTCTGCCTGTGGTGGGGTCTGCTGTGGTCTGGGCTGGGGGGTCAGGGCTTCTTCGAAAAGCCAGTGGTGAATGTGCCCCTGAAGTGGCAGTTCAGGGGTGCCGTATAGTCACGGTGTGAAAGCATTTGATTTTATGGCACCATGGTCACTTCACCACAACACACGTTTTTCGCACCTGCCTCTTGGGCCGGGCCTTTTGGCCAGGACCAGGGGAAATTTTTATGCCTGGCCGGAGGGCCGGCCATTGTATAGCACAATGGCCACTTTCACTCTCCCACTCTTTCTTTTACCCCTGTTTGTCACCTTTTTGTCTTTTTTTGGTTGTCTTTGTATACACGTTTTGTCACTGTGTGGCGAGTATGGTGTGGGTCCTCGGGCCTACTCTGAAAGTCTTGGGAAGGGGTGGACATAGGCCTTTTGGCTTGGTTCGCCCTCTCCTTTGAGGGGTCTCCCTTCGGGGGAGCCCCACTGTACTTGGGTCGGTCTGCTTCGACAGACCTTCCAGTTGTGGGGGTCCGCCTGGTTTCGGCCGGATGGACCCTTTGTCTGAGTACCTCAGTCCCTGTCTGGATCCTAACGCCCCGGGGGATCAGGGTAAGGTCCTTCCCTAGTGGAGGACTCTGTACACCCGTTGCACGTTTTTGTGTTTCACTCTCTATGTGTGGGCACTTTTTTTGGCACCGGGTGGAAGTTTTTGAGGTGTGTTTTGCACGCCACTGGCTTTTCGATAGAATGGTGGAGAGATTGAAATCCGATTGATTGTTTGATTGCTTCTGTGGACAGGTATCTTTCATACAGGTAACAAGCTGAGATTAGGAGCACTCCCCTTAAGTGACTGCTCCTAATCTCAACTCGTTACCTGTATAGAAGACACCTGGGAGCCGAAATCTTGCTGATGGATAGGGGGTAAAATAATTATTTCACTCATTAAAATGCAAATCAATTTATAACTTTTTTGAAATGTGTTTTTCTGGATTTGTTTGTTGCTATTCTGTCTCTCACTGTTAAAAAAAACCTACCATTAAAATTATAGACTGACCATTTCTTTGTCAGCGGGCAGATGTACAAAATCAGCAGGGGATAAAATACTTTTTTCCCTCACTGTATATACAGTGGAACCTTGGATTACGAGCATAATCCGTTGCAGGAGAATGCCTGTAAACCAAAGCACTTGCATATCAAAGCGAGTTTCCCCATAGAAGGCAATGGAAACAAAGATAATTTGTTCCGCATTGACTTCCATTGCATGCAATACCGCATGTGGCCAGAGGTGGGGGGGGGGCGCCGGAGAGGAAATACTCGGGGACAGCTCGGCTGAACTCGGAAACACTCGGGAACGGAGTATTTCTGAGTATTTCCCAGTATTTCCCAACGGCTCCGAACCATTCTGAGTGTCACCAGCGCTCCCGCACCTCTGGCCAAATGCGGTACTGCACACCCCATTCGCTTGAATTCTGCTCGTCTTGCGAGAATACACTCGCAAACCGAGTCAGAATTTAAAAATATTTGCTCGTCTTTCAAAACGCTTGTTAACCGCGTTACTCGTTAACCAAGGTTCCACTGTATACGAAAATGTACACACTGGTGTGAGATCAATAATTCTAAGCCCGTTACTTACAGTTAACTCTAAATGGATGATCTGTAGGGGCTTTTTAAGCATCACCTATGGTCAATTTTCGGGTACTGAAGTTTTTGGTCTTTGCACTGACACATATAATTTTAATGCTTGACATACTGGGTCTCTGTTTACTTCCTCAAAAAAAGAATGATGTATTGCATTTTTCTGCACTTAAAATATATTTGGTGAATTTTTTTTACTAATATTTACCCTTGATAAACCATTGTGCTAACATCATCTGATATAAAGAAAAATGGAACTACCACCATTTTCTTCCCCAGGGCCTCTGCTTTCAGAAAATATATGTTTGGGGGGTTTGAACTAATCTTCAAGACTAAAATGTGCATTTTAACAGATGAAAGAGAGCTAGATGGAATTACTATGCTGTGGTCACACGCTAAACAGTAGAGCTCCCCCTAGCTGCAGCCTGGTAATAACAATACTAGGAGGACTATTCATTTACCTGCTGCTTTATAAACATCTCCAGAGATATAGAGTCTATTTACAAAAAATAGGATTTTTTAAAACAGCTTACCTGTAAAATCCTTTTCTTTCGAAGGACATCACGGGACACAGAGCCACAGTAATTACTGATGGGTTATATAGGTATCACTGGTGATTGGACACTGGCACACCCTATCAGGAAGTTCAACCCCCTATATAATCCCTCCCCCTTGCAGGGATACCTCAGTTTTGTAGCCAAGCAATATAGTGTATTAGAAGAGGGGCGGGACCTCTGTGTCCCGTGATGTCCTTCGAAAGAAAAGGATTTTACAGGTAAGCTGTTTTAAAAAATCCTATTTTCTTTCTCGAACATCACGGGACACAGAGCCACAGTAATTACTGATGGGATGTCCCAGAGCAATGCTACCTGAGGGGGGGGAACCACGACCAAGTAGGGTGCAATCAGACCTGAGGACCCTGTACCGCTGCCTGCAGCACACTACGCCCAAAGGCGATATCCTCATGCCTTCTCACATCCACCTGATAGAATCTGGTGAATGTATGAACTGAAGACCAGGTTGCGGCCTTGCAGATTTGAGCCATAGAGGCCCGGTGATGCACTGCCCAAGAAGCACCAATAGCCCTTGTGGAATGTGCCCTGATCTGAAACAGAGGAATCTTCTGTTTCAAACCGTAAGCCTGAATATTCAACTGACTCCATTTAGAAATGGCAGCTTTTGACGCTGCCTGTCCTCTATTGGGACCCTCTGGCAGCACAAACAAAACATCCGTCTTGCGGATCTGAGCAGTTGCCCCGAGATAGGCCTTAACTGCTCTTACTACATCCAACGAATGTAGAGATCTCTCTTCCGGAGAACAGGGATCTGGAAAAAAGGAAGGTAGAACAATGTCTTGGTTTAAATGAAAATCAGAAACCACCTTCGGTAAAAAACTAGGATGAGGGCGTAGTACCACTCTATCCTTGTGTATAATCAAATAAGGCTCCTTACAGGAAAGAGCTGCTAATTCTGATACTCTTCTAGCAGAAGAGATGGCCACCAGAAAAATTAATTTCCTTGTCAACAAGACCAAAGGAATCTGACTTATTGGTTCAAAAGGCTGTTTCTGTAACACAGCCAGGACCAAGTTCAAGTCCCAGGGGTTTAGGGGCGCTTTAACCGGAGCAGTGCTGGGACAAGGTCATTTGGTGCCCAGGGCGGAGATGGCAAACTGCGCCCCCCCCCCCCCGACCCCTGTTTTTCACAGATTTTCCCCGATGTGCACCTGCGGCGGCGCGCGGGGAGGAATTAAATAGGAGGACAAAAACTTTTATCTTAGATGTTTACACTTATACCCCTTTCACATTGGGGCACTTTGCAGGCGCTACTGCGCTAAAAACAGCACCTGCAAAACGCCCTGAAAGAGCCGCTACTGTGTCTCCAATGTGAAAGCCCCGAGAACTTTCACACTGGAGCGGTGCGCTGGCAGGACGGTAAAAAAAGTCCTGCTAGCAGCATCTTTGGAGTGAAGGAGTGGTGTGTAATGATGGTAAAGCAGCGCTAAAAATAGCTCAGTTTTACCACCGATGCCGCCCCTGCCCCAGTGTGAAAGGGGGCTTAAGGTTTTTAATGTAGAGCCTGGTGCAACTAATGCACAAAGGGCTTAATTAACTGTGACTGGTCACAAATGCATCAGTGAACAATGGCAATACATTAACCCCCCCCCCCCCCATGCTGCATATTACAGAAATTAAAACTAGCATTGCTAATTAACCTCCCCTCAGCCTCCCCCCCTCCCCCATTCATGTATTATTCTGCTGCAGATTAATAAATTAACTGTCTGAATACGATTGGGGGAGGGGGGGAGGCTGAGGGGATGTTAATTACCAATGCTACCTATTTTTTAATTTCTGTAATATGCAGCATGGGGGGGGGGGTAATGTATTGCCATTGGTCACTGATGCATCAGTGACCAGTGGCAGTACATTAACCCCCCCCCCCCCTCCCATGCTGCATATTACAGAAATTAAAAAATAGGTAGCATTGGTAATTAACCTCTCCTCAGCCTCCTCCCCTCCCCTCATCGGATTCAGACACTTTATTTTAATATCTGCAGATGGCATTGCATTTGTTATTATCTGTTTAGTGCTTACTTTTGTGTCTTGTCTTGTGTCCGTTGTGTGATATACACACTTTGTTGCAGAGGCGTAACTATAACCTTCAGGGCCCCAGTGCAAGAAACCATGAAGGGCCCCTGACCCGCACTATGATGGGGGAGGGGGGGGGTATTGTGAAAGAATGAGGGGCAGTATGACGGGGTATTTTGACAGGAGGGGGCAGTGTGACCAAAGAAGGGTATCTGGAAAGTGTGACCAGAGGGGGGAGTGTGATAAGAGGGGGCACTGTGAAAGAAGGGGGGCAGTGTGACAAGAAGGGGCAGTGTGACAGGAGGGGGCAGTATGACAGGGGGATATTGTGACAAGAGGGGGGCAGTGTGACAGGAAAAGGATACCTGGGAAGTATTACAAGAGGGGGGCAGTGTAATGAGGGAGCACTGTGAAAGGAGGGGGACTGTTTAACAAGAGGGGGGTAGATATGACAGAAGGGGGACAGTGTGTGGGGGGCACAGTGTGAGAGGGGACAGTGTGAGAGGGGACAGTGTGAGAGGGGACAGTGTGAGAGAGGGGACAGTGTGTGGGGGGACAGTGTGTGGGGGGACAGTGTGTGGGGGGACAGTGTGTGGGGGGACAGTGTGAGAGAGGACAGTGTGAGAGCGGACAGTGTGAGAGCGGACAGTGTGAGAGCGGACAGTGTGTGGGGGGGGGGGCAGTGTGTGGGGGGACAGTGTGAGAGGGGGCAGTGTGAGAGGGGACAGTGTGTGGGGGGACAGTGTGAGAGGGGACAGTGTGTGCCCCCCACACACTGTGTGTGAGAGGGGACAGTGTGTGGGGGGACAGTGTGAGAGGGGACAGTGTGTGGGGGGACAGTGTGAGAGGGGACAGTGTGAGAGGGGACAGTGTGAGAGGGGACAGTGTGTGGGGGGACAGTGTGTGGGGGGACAGTGTGAGAGGGGACAGTGTGAGAGGGGACAGTGTGAGAGGGGACAGTGTGTGGGGGGACAGTGTGAGAGGGGACAGTGTGTGGGGGGACAGTGTGTGGGGGGACAGTGTGTGGGGGGACAGTGTGAGAGGGGACAGTGTGTGGGGGGACAGTGTGTGGGGGGACAGTGTGAGAGGGGACAGTGTGAGAGGGGACAGTGTGTGGGGGGACAGTGTGTGGGGGGACAGTGTGAGAGGGGACAGTGTGAGAGGGGACAGTGTGTGGGGGGACAGTGTGTGGGGGGACAGTGTGAGAGGGGACAGTGTGTGGGGGGACAGTGTGAGAGGGGACAGTGTGAGAGGGGACAGTGTGTGGGGGGACAGTGTGAGAGGGGACAGTGTGTGGGGGGACAGTGTGTGGGGGGACAGTGTGAGAGGGGACAGTGTGTGGGGGGACAGTGTGAGAGGGGGCAGTGTGTGGGGGGACAGTGTGAGAGGGGACAGTGTGTGGGGGGACAGTGTGTGGGGGGACAGTGTGTGGGGGGACAGTGTGAGAGGGGACAGTGTGAGAGGGGGCAGTGTGTGGGGGGACAGTGTGAGAGGGGACAGTGTGTGGGGGGACAGTGTGAGAGGGGACAGTGTGTGGGGGGACAGTGTGTGGGGGGACAGTGTGAGAGGGGACAGTGTGTGGGGGGACAGTGTGAGAGGGGACAGTGTGTGGGGGGACAGTGTGAGAGGGGACAGTGTGTGGGGGGACAGTGTGAGAGGGGACAGTGTGAGAGGGGACAGTGTGTGGGGGGACAGTGTGTGGGGGGACAGTGTGAGAGGGGACAGTGTGAGAGGGGACAGTGTGAGAGGGGACAGTGTGAGAGGGGACAGTGTGAGAGGGGACAGTGTGTGGGGGGACAGTGTGAGGGGGGACAGTGTGTGGGGGGACAGTGTGTGGGGGGACAGTGTGAGAGGGGACAGTGTGTGAGGGGACAGTGTGTGAGGGGACAGTGTGAGAGGGGACAGTGTGAGAGGGGACAGTGTGTGGGGGGACAGTGTGAGAGGGGACAGTGTGTGGGGGGACAGTGTGTGGGGGGACAGTGTGAGAGGGGACAGTGTGAGAGGGGACAGTGTGTGGGGGGACAGTGTGAGAGGGGACAGTGTGTGGGGGGACAGTGTGAGAGGGGACAGTGTGAGAGGGGACAGTGTGAGAGGGGAGAGGTGGGTGGCCAGTGTTGTGCTTTACTTACATGAGAAGCAGCATGCTTCCTTGTCATGTCTGCACTCTGCAGGATGTCCCTCCAGGCAGCACACAGTTCACTTCCCGAATATCATTGTATCCAATGGAGAGGGGAGGGGCCTCTGACCTGAGCGTGTATTAGCAAGACTCAGAGTGTACAAGCAGAGGGAGAAACTTGTGCACTCAATCTGCTGGTCAGAGGCCCCTCCCCTCTCCATTGTACTCACTGATATTCGGGAAGTGAACTGTGTGCTGCCTGGAGGGACATCCCGCAGAGCGCAGACATCACATAGCTGCCGATCGCCCCCTTACGCCCCCCTCTCCTGTATAGTTAGATGCCAGCCAGGGGAGGTGCGGCGTCTTGGGGCCCCCCCACACTGGCAGAATTCCAGGGCCCAGTCGCAAGTGCGACTGTTGCGACCCTGAAAATTCCGCCACTGCTTTGTTGGTTCCTCCTCGGTGGCTCCTCTAGGTTGCAGCTTCTGCAGCAGCTCTCTATCTCCTCCCATCCCGCCTCTGGCCATCAGTGATGTCACGCCGCCGGGACGGGACTACGAATCGCCTTCATAGGGGGAGAGAAGCGCTGACAGGGAAGGGGCTTGTGCAGTCTGTTTAGGCTTGTGCCGGGTGCAGGAGTGCACTCGGCACATAGTTACAGTACAGCTATTAGCAGCGCCGGCTGGTGTGTATGTACTACTATGATGAAGCACACTGCCAGCACTTCATCTGCGCCCCCCTCCCTTCAGCAAATTCTATCGCCCAGGGCATCCGCCCCTTCCGCCCCTGCCTTGTACCGGCTCTGAACCGGAGGATTAAGACGCATCACCCCCTGCATAAAGTTTCGGACCAAAGAATGCGAAGCAAGTGGCCGCTGAAATAATACTGATAAAGCAGAGACCTGGCCCTTGATGGTACTCAAGGCCAGCTTCATCTCTAATCCTAATTGTAGAAAATCAAGAATTCTACCTATGACATATTTCCTGGGATGCCAACCTCTGGATTCACACCAGGTTATATAAGCTTTCCAGACTCTATGATAAATCATTCTGGAAGCTGGTTTCCTTGTATTAATCAAGGTAGATATGACAGGACCTGAGAGCCCACGACTCTTCAGAACGTGGGTCTCAATAGCCAAACCGTCAAATTTAGCGTTTGTAAGGCAGGATGGAACACTGGACCTTGAGATAACAGGTCTGGGCGTACCGGTAGGGTCCACGGGGAACCTACCATCATCTTTAGTATTTCTGCATACCAAGTCCTTCTGGGCCAAGCGGGGGCCACCAGAAGTACAGACTTCCTTTCCTGCCTGATCCTGCGAAGGAGTCGTGGTAGTAGCAGAATAGGCGGGAATGCGTAAATCAGTGAGAACTGATGCCACGGAATCACCAACGCATCCGTCCCGCATGCAAGAGGATCTTTTGTCCTTGCCACAAATCTGTCTGTTTGTTGAATCGGGATGCAAAGAGAGCTACATCTGGAACCCCGCATCTTTGGCATATGGCCCAAAAGACGTCGGGATGCAGAGACCATTCCCCTGGAAGTAACTGCTGGCGACTTAGATAGTCCGCCTGCCAATTCTCTATTCCCAGGATAAAAACTGCCGATATGCATGGCACATGCATCACTGCCCAGACTAAGATCTGGTTCACCTCCTTTTGAGCAGCTCGGCTCCGGGTGCCTCCCTGATGATTGACATAAGCCACTGCTGTGGCATTGTCGGACTGGATCCTGACCGGACAACCCTGTAGCCTGATAGTCCAGGCTTTTAGAGCTAGATGTATCGCCCGGATCTCCAGAATGTTGATGGGTAAGGTCCTCTCTGTCTTGGACCATACCCCTTGGACCGCAGCCTGTTCCAGAACTGCTCCCCAACCTGACAGACTGGCATCTGTTGTTACCACCTTCCAGGTAACCGGTAGAAAGGATTTCCCCTTCTGCAGGTTTTCGGGTATGAGCCACCATATGAGGCTCTGACGCACCGCATGCGACAGGTGCATCGGAAAGTCTAATGCCTGAACCTTCTTGTTCCAGGTCGACAGAATACTGTGTTGCAGCATTCTTGAGTGAAACTGAGCATAGGGAACTGCTTCGAATGAAGACACCATCTTCCCTAATAGCCTCATACAAAGGCGGACTGAGGGACCCTTCTTGGTCCTTACTGCCAGAATCAGCTCTCCTAAAGCAGCGATCTTTGCCTGGGGTAGAAATATTTTCTCCTGGCTTGTATCTATAATCAGACCTAAATACTCCAGTCTTCTTACTGGTTTTAGGAAAGACTTTTCTAAGTTGAGGATCCAACCCAGGTGTTCTAGATACCTGACTGTGGTCCTCAAGTTTCCATTCAAAGAGGCTACCGACCGGTCTATCAAGAGCAGGTCGTCTAGGTATGCTATGACAGCTATACCCTGAGCCCTTAATCTGGCCAGAGGAGGAGCCAAGATCTTTGTGAACACTCGAGGTGCAGTGGCTATTCCGAAAGGCAGAGCCACAAACTGGAAATGGCGCCCTCCTACCTCGAAGCGCAGAAACTTCTGATGAGCAGGAAAAATGGGCACATGCAGATATGCATCTCTGGTGTCTATTGATGCCAGAAATTCTCCTCCCTGCAGGGTGGGAACTACTGTTCGAATTGATTCCATGCGGAAGGATTGAATCCTTAGGAATCGGTTCAGATCCCTTAAGTCCAGAATGGGCCTGACATCCCCATTTGGCTTTTGGACCGTAAAAAGGTTGGAATAGAAGCCCAATCCCTGGTCCTTTGCGGGAACTATCATAATGACCTCCTGCGACAAAAGTCGCTCTAACGCTAGAAGGAGCGACTGCTTCTTCTCTGGGTCTCTGGGGACACTTGATCTGAGGAACCGAGGAGAGGGGAATTCCTGAAACTCCAGCTTGTACCCTAAGGTTACCGTGGAGATTACCCATCTGTCCTGGAAATCCTCCTGCCAGAGCTCTGAGAACTGTCGCAGTCTTCCCCCCACTCGAGTGAGCGGGGGCACCCCCTCATGCAGAGGTCTTAGTGTTTTGCCTAGTAGGCTTCTTTCCCCAGGACCTCTTTTGTCCCTGGGGTTGACTCTTGTCTCTGGACCCCGATGGAGGCGGCCGTCGAGACTGCCTGGAGGCTGAAGCCCCCGGCGCTGGGGAAAGAGTCCGTTTGAAAGAGGGACGCTTACTCTTCTTCTTGACAGGTAAGAGAGTGCTTTTCCCACAAGAGATTCTCTTGATATAATTATCCAAGTCCTCTCCAAGCAACCTTGCACCACGAAATGGAAACCCAGCCAGTAGCTTCTTACATGGTGCTTCGGCTGACCAATTGTTCAACCATAGGATTCTACGTATATGCACCAACCCCAGTGAAAGACGGGAGGTTTGCACGATTGACTCTCTGATGGCGTCAACCACAAAGCATAAGGCCGCTGGAAGGTTAGCCAACCCCTGGGCCTGCTGTTCAGGTAATACATTGATGACCTGCTTAACATGGTCTCTTAAGTATTGACAGACTCCAATCGCTGCTACTGCAGGTTGGGCCACTGATCCTGCTAAGGAGAAAACATCCTTCAATAGGGATTCCATCCTTTTATCTACAGGATCCCTGAGCATCTGAGCATTGTCTACAGGACAAGTCAGGCTATTATTTATGGAGGAAATGGCGGCATCAATAAACGGTATTCCCCACATCTTAATGAACCTTTCTTCCATCGGATAAAGTGTTGAAAACTTTTTCGGCGGAAAGAAACGTTTGTCTGGGTGATCCCACTCAGAATAAATGAGCTTTTCAAGTAAATTATGAACAGGAAAAGCATGTGCTGCTTGGAAAGGTTTCAGTGACCCCAAAGCAGAAGATGATTCTTTAGCAGTTTCAGGTGGGGGCAACTTAAATGTGGAGCGGACCAATCCAGTGAGGTTCTGCACTAAGACTTTCTCCTCTTGGGAAGTCGCAGAGGGTCCCTCTCCACCTGATTCCTCCAAAGAGGATTCATCCGTCCCATCCTGATCCTCTGAAAGGGATTCATCTCCTTTATCCCAGAGCTCCTCTGTCTGAGAGTCTTGGGGAACAGAGGAAGGCCTAGTGCGTTTTCTTCCACTGAGTGAAGACTTAATCACGGCCATTAATCTTTCCTCTAGACCATTAATGGTTGAGGAAAAAACCTCTTGTGTAATATATACAGGGGCTGAAGTGCCAGAAGCAGGTGTAGCCCCTGACCCCGATGGCTCTCCCTGGCTAGCCGTCCCTGGCCCATCTTTAGGGGGGGGGGGGATGCTGCCAACAGGGGGCCCTCAGAACCTGAACAAGATCCCCTAGTGTCTCTGGTTCCTGGGGTTCTTGAACCTCTTCTACCCATAGTGCAAAGCAACAAGGTGTGAGGTATACAAATGAACACTGCCTGCTGAGCGATGTAGTCTGGCTAAAAGCCTTGCTACCCAATGCTCAGTCTGGTGTTACTTCAGTAAATGCTGCCTAGGAGAATGCCTGTGTCCCACCTTACATGCGACCGTCAGCTCTGTGTCTCTCCAAAGGCTGAGTGCACCTGTACAGAGTGCCTTTAATAGCCTGCAGCTGGCCTGAGTGGGAGTCTAAGCACCTGTGCTGACATCCCGCCCCCCCCCCTCTAGTTTTGAAAAAAACTAGCGCTTCCTGCGCTGGCCGACTCTCCTGTCATGCTTCTGGAGGAAGGCTGGGGGCGGGGAAGGAGGGAGAGAGGCTGGTAGTAAGATCTGCCTGAACGGCTATAGTCAGAGATGGTGGCCTGAGGCTGCAGAGCCAGAGTGGTATAACCACTTTCTAGACCCCTGTGGCCCCTCTCTAGCCTGGGGGGGAACATTCAAACATGAGAAATCCCCCCTTCCATCTTACCTTTGCAGCCGGCCTGAGACGCTGAAGACATGTGCAGCGATGAAAACACTGAGACAGACAGTCAGCATGTGAAGGTTTGTGCTCTTGGCAGCCCCCGGTGGTCACAATAGGCATAGCATGCATTTACCTTAAAGGAGAAAAGCCACTAGAACTCAAAAATTCTGTGGAATCTCCTCTTACCTTATCCAGCCGCAGGGTGCTGTTTACACAGACCCAATCTTCACCTCTCACGGTGGGCTCCGTTTGAAAAAACCGTCAGAGACTGGGGCCCCCTACGAATAGGGGGATCCAACAGTTCTGGGACCGTAAAGCACCCTGCCAGAAATTAGGAAGTTTAAAGCCATTTTCTGATCTGTGGGGTCCAGCTCTCTAAAAAGAGAAGCGTTACGGGTAAAACCTTGTTTCTTCGGACACGAGGCCCGGGTACCATTCAATTCGGCCATGAAAAGACACTTTGAATGGATCCGGTTCGCCTGGCTTGCCCCAGTATAGGATCTTAGGATATTCCCTTTGGAGCTCAGCACAGGACATCTTTACACGTCCATCACCTAAGTCACTGGCGTAAAAACTGAGGTATCCCTGCAAGGGGAGGGATTATATAGGGGGTTGAACTTCCTGATAGGGTGTGCCAGTGTCCAATCACCAGTGATACCTATATAACCCATCAGTAATTACTGTGGCTCTGTGTCCCGTGATGTTCGAGAAAGAAATGTACACAGCAATTCACTTGGTAAATGTGCATGTGCATTCCTTATATGTGAATGTGGGATAAAAAAAAACCAAATGTTATTAGGATACTTGCTGTGCTGGTTGAATGTTTTCCATTCATTTGACATGTAAAGTACCACATTTATCCACTAGATGGTGCTAATTTGTAAAATACTTAGTGCCATCTAATGGCCAAATGCGATATTTTCCATTTTAAAACAATGATGGTCTGTTTAATACTATTGGCTTATTTAGCTTCAATGTCTACTTTTTATTCATAAGTGATTGAGTATGATCTCAGTAATTTATATGAGCCCATGGAAAAGACTAGAGATTGCAAAAATGGACTTTGTAGGCACACACATAATCTGTGTGCCTACAAAGTCCATTTTTGCAATTTCTAGTCTTTTCCATTCCATATCGGGATGTTTGGCATATTTCTATTAGTGCATCCACAGTGTCAGCCTGTGAGAATACACGTTAAATTCCAGTTTTTTTACTTTATATGAGCCCGTGCCTAACAAATTAAAATAAGGGATCTATTCATTACAAAATTAGTTGGATGAATATGACAAGCATTTGCCCAGCCATTACAAATTCTGTCCGCAAATTAAATAACACATTGATTTTCTGGGATCATGAGCTCCATCTATCAGCAACAATGCGGTATTTTTCCTGAAATACCTCTATATAAAAAGAAATACTGCATTATGGCCACTAGATGGAGCCAATGATCATAGGAAATCAGTGAATGAAACAAAAATACGGCCAATTTTTGTCACGGCTGGGCCAAATGTTGGTCATGGTCACATTCCTTTAACAAATTTCTAAAAAAAATAGATCTCTAAGTGTTTGTGAAATCTTACACCACAAAATGTACTCAAATGTAGCCAATGAAAGGTGATGACTCCATTTTTATTTTTCTACTGCTATCAATAGCCAACACAGTACAACACTTCATCCATGTCTTTGGTGATCTCTGATCTGCTTATGAACTGTTTCTTACATGGTGAAGATCAGCCATGGAGTATATCTGAGGTGTATATCAGGGTGTGCTTCTTCCCCACATGAGAGCTGTGATGTCCAGCAACATTCATATAGAAGACATTTCCCACACTCAAGGCACTAATACACCTCAAGGGTTGTGTGGGATCCCTGATGTACAGGAAGACAGGACTTCACTGAGGAACAATTCCCTCATTTAGGACAGGAAAGTGGCTTCTCCCCCCGTGTGAGATCTCTGATGTCTGGAAATATTGGACTTCAATAAAAAACATTTCCCAAACTCAGAACATGAATACAGCCTCTCCCACATGTGTGAAGTTCAGATGTCAATGTAAAACATGTCCCACACCCAGGACAAGAATACTACTTGTCCCCTGTGTGAAACAAGATGTGATTTATTTGAAAACATTTCCAGCACTCAGAACAGGAATATGGCTTTTCATCTGTGTGCAATTTCTGATGTCTGTAAAGAGAGGGCTTGTCTGAAAAACATTTCCCACACTAAGGACAGGAAAACGGATTCTCCCCTGTGTGAGACCTTTGATGTCTGACAAGATGTGATTTACTTACAAAACATTTCCCGCACTCTGTACAGGAATACGGTTTTTCCCCAGTGTGAGATCTCAAATGTACGTTAAGAGTGGATTTCCTTGAAAAACTTTTCCCGCACTCAGGACAGGAATGTGGCTTCTCACCCGTGTGCCCTTTCTGATGATCATAAAGATGTGCCCTCTCTGTAAAACATTTCCCGCACTCAGGACAGGAAAATGGCTTCTCCCCTGTGTGAGATCTTTGGTGGGAGATCAGATGTGAGTTACTTGCAAAAGATTTTCCGCACTCAGGACAGGTATATGGCTTCTCCCCTCTGTGAGATCTCTGATGTCTGTAGAGATTGGATGTCTGTGAAAAACATTTCCCGCACTCAGGACAGGAATGCGGCTTCTCACCTGTGTGAGATCTTTTATGCACATAAAGACGGTGTTTAAAAAAGAAACACTTCCCGCACTCGGTACAGGAAAACCTCTTCTCTGTTGAAAGGACGGCACCGTCCCTCACAGTCTGAGGTTCCTCAGGATAAGAGGAATACGATGGTCCATCTACACTGTGTGGTGCCGGATGGACATTTGAGGTAGTCGGGTTTTCTCCTGGACTATACTGTGTGATGTCCTCATCTTCTACTTTACAGTCTGGAGACAAAGTGAGACAATCCTCTGAGGTTTTCCTCATCTCTCGTCCATCTACTAAAATAGAAATAAAAAGATTATTACTAGACATGAGCAGATTGGTTCCCCTAAACCAGGACTCCGCCCACATCAGGCAGCTTTGTCTCTGAGGATCTTACAATTCCACCCTCAAGGTAACTAGTAAATGGGTCCTCTGATCTCCTACCAGATCATTTCTTTATTCATGGACCTTAGTCAGAGAGTGAGGAGACAATGAGAACTGTCTTTTATAGGAGTGACAGTGATGAGGGGATTATAGGATGAGTGTCCCCACCCCCTCTATCACTTATTGCCATCTTCCCAACACAAGAAGTACTGCACATCCTTATTTAGTCCATGATTTAGTCATGAATAACAGCGGGGCTGAGCCCCACCAGAGGTCAGAGAGTGAGGATGGGGGGAGAACAACCAAGATGAAGACTGGACTGATCCTGAAGACCACCATCATTGGGTTATTGACTCCTCCCTCATTATCACTTTCTGTTTAAGGTTTCAAATTTTGAGAATGTTATCACATTATTATCAACATGTAAAAGTCTGTGCTCCAATCAGATACACCCATTTCCTACCAGCTGGAAATTGTATAACAAAAGAGAATACATATTATGTTTATATATAGCAGTGGGGAGATGGTGGAGTGCAGAAGTCAGCAGTATGAAACATACTACATATTGTATCAGAGTCAACAAATAGGACCATAAACTATCAGAATTATGTGATGTATAACAATGTATATATATAGTGCAGGGGTCAGGAGTATGTAATATGCAATATAAATCAGGACTCATAATATTGGTATTCTGCAGTCAGCGGAAGCTCAAATGTTTACATGAGACAAGTTGCAGAGATCCCACACCGCTGCCTCCCATCTCCTGAGACTGCACTCAGTGACTTGGGTCTGAGACTATACAGACATATCCCTCCACCCGGCACAGCCAGCAAACAGAACAAGTAATCCTGGGAGAACTGTTCTGTCAGAGATCTTGCTAGACCCAGACATGGGGCAGAACACCCAAGGCACATGCCCCAACTGCCTAGGTGGACCAACGCCTATGGTGAAAATCAACATTTTGCTGCCAGCTGAACCCCAGAATCCCAATAAATCCAGTCTAGATACATAAATTGTGTCTGCAGCACAAAGAAGGAAGATTATCCGAGAGAAATACAGGAATACAGGACGGGGAACACAGCTCAGGAAAGTGACCAGGGTATTACAGGCTTATATCACCCAGTCCTCACCCTACTCTGGACCAATCAGTGAGCAGTATGGGTGGAGGAATGTATTTAGCGTTAATGACCCACCTGTGCTGATCTCTGTAGGAGTGTCCTCCTCTATAAATGTCCCCGTTATTCCATCCTCCTCCATAGACTGCTGATCATCCCTCACATACGTCTCTTCTTCTTCTGCTTTAACCTCAACTTTTATACCTATCAGATCTTCACCCTAAACCAAGAGGAGGATCAAAAATAATATCTGTAAAATATAAGCTTTAAAATTGTGACATCACATTAAAGAAAATTCATGCCATCTCCACAAGTCAATGTTGTAGATGCTCCGTCCCACCAACCTTGTAATGGTGAGGGGTGGTGTGATCTTCCTGTGTGGAATCCCGGGAATACAGAGGACGGGGACATCTCTCTGGTGGGTTCCTGGTATTAGGTGGCTCCATCATATCCTTGTGTTCTTCTGCAAACTCCTCCATCACTCCATACTCTTCATCCTCCTCTTTATACTCTTCTTTAACAACAATATTATAATCCCCGAGGTTTACACTCTAAAAATATAAAAAGAAAATAAATTGTAACAAACATACTTGTGTATAAATCAGAACTACCAGTGATTGCTCCTCATCTACCTGATGATAGTGAGGGATGGTGTGATCTTCCTGTGTGGAATCCCGGGAATACAGAGGACGGGGACATCTCTCTGGTGGGTTCCCATTATTGGATACATCTGTAGGAAACACACACACTGACTGAATATTATTATTATTATACAGGATTTATATAATGCCAACAGTTTGCACATAGCGCTTTACAGCATGAGGGCAGAGAGTACAGTTACAAAACAATTCAATACAGGAGGAGTCAGAAGGCCCTGCTCATTAGAGCTTACAGTCTAAGAGAGAGGGTCAAAAGGTAATAACTGTGGGGGATGAGCTGATGGAGAGTAAATTTGCAAGGTGGAGGCAGGATAGGCTTCTCTGAAGAGAAGGGTTTTCATGGATTGCCTAAAAGTGGACAGAGTAGGAGACCGTGGGTTAGATTGGGGTAGCGAGTTCCAGAGGATGGGAGAGGCTCAGGAGAAGTCCTGGAGGTGAACATGGGAAAATGTGATGAGGGAGCTGGAGAACAGGATGTCTTGGGAGGTTCAAAGAGAACGATTTGGTGGGTATTTTGAGACTAGGTTAGCGATGTAGCTGGGGGCCAGGTTGTGGATGGCTTTGCAAGTTATTGTTAGTATTTTGAATTGAATTAGTTGGATGAGTGGAAGCCAATGGAGAGATTGGCAGAGAGGGGTAGCAGACACTAAATGGTTGGTAAGGTGGATAAATCTGGCAGCAGCATAGATGATGGACTGAAGGGGGGTTAGCCTATGTAAAGGCAAGCCAGTCGAGGCAAGAGATTACCAGAGAGTGTATTAGAAGCTTTGGTGTCATTGGTTGGGAAGGGGCATTGTTTGGAGATGTTGGGGAGGTTGAGGCGGACAAGATTTGGACAGTAATTGGATGTGGGGCCGATAGGATAGTTCAGAGTCCAAGATAACACCTAGCACCTTGGTGTGCCGGGATGGGTTGATAGTTAAACCCACTTTACCCCCTTAATGACCGAGCCATTTTTTGCGTTATTTTAGCTGACAATTACACGCTCTTGCGGCGCTGTACCCAAACAAAATTGATGTCCTTTATTTCCCACAAATAGAGCTTTCTTTTGGTGGTATTTGATCACCTCTGCGGTTTTTATTTTTTGCGCTATAAACAAAAAAAGGCCGACAATTTTGAAAAAAAAAACCAATATTTTTTACTTTCTGCTATAAAACACAGCCCAATTTTTTTTTTTTAAATCAAATTTCTTCATCAATTTAGGCCAATTTGTATTCTGCTACATATTTTTGGTAAAAAGCCCTATAAGTGTATATTGATTGGTTTGCGCAAAAGTTATAGCATCTACAAAATAGGGGATAGATTTATGGCATTTTTATTATTATTATTTTTTTTTACTAGTAATAGCGGTGACCTGCGATGTTTAGCGGGACTGCGACATTGCGGCTGACAGATCGGACACCTAACTGACATTTTTGACACTTTTTTGGGAACCAGTGGCATTATTACAGTGATCAGTGCTAAAAATATGCACTGACATTGTACTAATGGCACTGGCAGGGAAGGGGTTAACATCAGGGGCAATCAAAAGGGTTCACTGTGTTCCCTCAGTGTGTTTACCAACTGTATGGGGGATGGGCTGCCAAGGACAACACACAGATCCGTCTCCCTGCATAGCAGAAAGACAGGATCTCTGTGTCGTCCCTAACAGAACAGAGATCTACGTAATCTATGTTCTGTCTCTGTGGGGAATGATTGCGGGCGACCGGCGGGCATAGAGTGGCTGATTGGCTCCCCCGCTGGCCAATCGGTGCGCACGCACAAAACGTCATGTACGAGCCCAATATACACCTACGGCGATTCCCGCACCCGAGCCAACCTGTCGAGCCAACTGTGGCGGCTGGTCAGCAAGCGGTTAATCTTGACAGAGAGATCAGGGGACGAGGCACATGGGGGGAGGAAATATTATAAGCTCGGTTTTGGATAGATTGAGTTTGAGGAAGTGATGTGACATCCAGGCTGATATGTCGGTTAGAAAATTAGTGATGCGTGAGGAGACTGAAGGAGTGAGCTGAGGAGAAGACAGATAGATTTGGGTGTCATCAGCATAAAAATGATATTAAAAGCCATGGAAGGCAATCAACTGACCCAGGGAGGTGGTGTAGATCGAGAATAGGAGAGGTCCAAGAAAAGAACATTGGGGGACCACAATGGAGAAAGGAAGAGGAGAGGAGGAAGTAGAATTGTAAATGATATTGAAGGTGCTGTGGGATAGATAGGATGAGAACTAGTGAAGAGTACAGTCATGGAGACCGTAGCAGTAATGTTTTTTGAGGAGGAGGGGGTGATCCACCATGCCAAAGGCAGCAGAGGTCCAGGAGTACAGAATAGTGTCCATTGGTTTTGGCCGTTAGTAAATTGTTGTGAGTTTTACGACAGCAGTTTCTGTGGAGTGTTGAGGGCGAAATCCGTATTGAAGGGGATCAAGAGGGTTATTCTCAGTGAGGTGGTCCCTCAGTTAGTTGTAGACCAGATGTTCAAGGATTTTGGAGGAAAAGGGGAGCAAGGAAAGGGGGAGTAGGTTTTTAAGATCGGAGGGGTCCAGGGAAGGCTTTTTAAGTACGGGGGTGACAAATGCATGTTTAAGAGAGTTGGAGAAGATGCCAGAAGAGAGGGAGATATTGAAGATGTTAGTTAGAGAATGTAGAATAGAGTCAGAGGGTGAGCGCAGTATTTGCGAGGGAACAGGGTCCAGAGGGTAGGTGGTTGGGTAAGCTTAGAAAAAAGTTTAGCAACCTCGTTATAGTAGCCGGGTTGAATGTGGGAAGCATTAAGTGGGGGAGGTATCTGTACAGTGGAGATCTCATCATGAATTGTATCAATCTTATTTTTGAAGTGATTGGCGATCTCTTGGGCAGTGAGTGATTTAGTGGGTGGAGACAGTGGAGGACAAAGTAGAGAGTAGAGTTGATGGGGACTGCATGAGAGGTTGTTAACAAGAGTGATAAAATAGGATTGCTTGGCGGTGAGGAGGCAGGAATTGTATTTTTGAAGGGCAGATTTATATTGGTTGAAGTCTTTATGAGACTTAGTCTCACAGACGCTTAAGAGTACAGCTATGTTTTTTGAGACTTCTGGTGTCATCCAGGGTGGAGGACAGGGATCTATCGTAGAATGACTGTGGTAATTTCAGAAGAGAGAAAGCAGGGTAGCTAAGCAGAGAAGTCATCAAGAAAAGTTGATACTGGTCTTGGGGGGGGGGGGGGTGGTAGATCACAGCAATTCTTAAAGAAATTGGAGAAAATAGACATATACAGTAAGCTTCAAACAATGAGAGAGAGAGAGGAGAGTAAAGAACCTGAAAGGTGCTCTGTGGGGATAGGAGGATTCCCAATCCACCTCCCTTCTGTCCACTGGGTCTGTCGTGAGTCGAGAGAAGGCCACCATGGGAAAGGGAAACAGGAGAAGCAGAGTCAGATTCATGAAGCCAGGTTTTGGTAACAGCAAGTAGATTAAAGGACATAGTGATAAAGAGGTCATGGACAGAGGTGAGTTTGTTGCAGGCAGAGCGGGCATTCCAAAGGGCGCAGGAGAAGGGGAGCCTGGTTTTGGGAAGAAGAGGAATGGAGACTAAAATTATGTGGATTGTAGCTGCTGCCAGAAGTTGCAAGGTGATTGGTGCATTGGGTACAGATAATGATGGAGGTTTGGGCATATGTTATCAGTGGTTAGGAGAAGCAGAAGGGTGGGGGGAGGTAATACAGGAGTGAGATTTTTATGAGGAGAAATGCCTCAGCATCTTGGTTTTTTTTTAGCATGTGGGTTTAGAATTAGGAGGAGGTGACGAGTGCAGTGAATACATTGTTTCTATGTGTTTATCAGATGATGGGGGATCTAGGTGGATCCTCTGTACTGCTCTCTCCTTTACAATAAAGTCTCCTCTTACCCGGTGATGTGAGGGGCGGCTGATTGTCCATCATGACGTCCTTGTAGAGATCCTTGTGTCCTTCTAAATACTCCCACTCCTCCATGGAGAAATAGACAGTGACATCCTGACACCTTATAGGAACCTGACACACACAATGATACAGTCACCATCCAGACACATCCCTTGTCTGTTACTGGATAATGTCCCAGAATTCCCAGCACCGCTCACCTCTCCTCCATGATCTCTCTGGCGACTTCTAGAATCTTCTTTTTATTTCTCTATTTCATCATGGAGAGAGGTGGAGGCAATGTGATGGTCATATGATCTCCAGACTTCACAAGAGGAAAACTCTAAATTTGAACACAAATAGTAAAATCAAATGATATTCCCAGAATCCTCCTCACTTCACAATTCGGGTCTCCATTTTATTAAAGTTTCACTTCAGGCTGAGGTATAATTTACTCACACAGGGCCCCTAGCTCTGTAGGTTAAAAGTAAGGATGAGCTTCGACGTGTTCGCACAGGCCACGTGCAGAGCCCGCCAGGAAGTCGGCACGGCGCTGCACTAATTACAGGTAGTGAGACATTGTCCCGATGTGCGGCTGAAGAGATCGGGACAATGTCTCACTGCCTGCGATTAGCACAGCGCCGTGCCGACTTCCTGGCGGGCTCTGCACGTGGCCTGTGCGAACACGCCGGAGCTTATCCTTAGTTTTAAAGCCTGTCACCGGCATTCTGACATCATTACATACAACACGGGTCCAACAGTCCTGTTTTGCATGTGAGGATTCCAAGGGTCCGGCCACATCCTGAGAGCATCGGAAAAAAAGAGCCGGCTGGAGGTCAGTGTGATGTCATAAGATTCTCTGACTCCGATTGGAGGGACATTGGGAGGAGGAGCTGTGGGGGGCGCTCTGTGAGGTTTCTGTACACACAGAATAATGAGAAGGTGATTGGTGGAGAAGGTGACACATCTCCAAAATGAAGAGAAGGTTCCGTCCACATGAGTGGGGAAATGTTCTGCCCCTGAAGGGGTTAATCTAGGTTTCCACACTATATATGTGTGTATCATCATCTGCTGGAGATAAAAGACATCACAGTGACTATGGAGGAAGAGGACGGACATGACGGGGGGGTTACTGGGTGTAAATAACTCCAAAGACATGCTTGTAGGTCAATTGGATCCAGTCTAAATTGTCCCTAGTATGTATGAATGTAAGTTAGGGACCTTAGATTGTAAGCTCCTTGAGGGTAGGGACTGATGTGAATGTACAATGTATATGTAAAGCGCTGCGTAAATTGACGGCGCTATATGAGTACCTGAAATAAATAAATAAAATAAAATAAATAAATAGTAAATGAGATCATATTACCTCCTCTGCTGTCACTTCCAGCAATGTTTCCTCTCTACTTCCTCCAGACTTACCTCTCACCTGGAACTTCCTGTCTGTACCTGACATCACTTCCTATCTGTATTCCATAGAGAGGTCCTGTCTGGATAGAAGTGAGATCACCATCTTGTGGAGTTCAAAGGAAGTGCAGCCCAGAGTAATGTCTTATAGTGTGCTGGGTGTGTATGTACTGTATATGTAGATTTATAGTTGCTAGCTGTTTCGGATTTGCCAGGTCGGTCACACTATTTAGCTATTTCTCCTTTGATGTTTGCTTCCTGCATGGGCTGTGTCCTGACAATCACATCGTTAAGTGTAAATGTGTTTGGGGTCAGGCAACGGGAGACCAAAAAGCATCTAGAGTGGGGCTATAACCAGACAATTAAGCTTTTTTTAAGATCAGCGGTCAGCGGGTATCAGAGAATGATCAGGCAGAGGTTTTCCTGCTCTCCGGAATCTTCAGGATGCTGTGCACAGTGTGTGGAATGGGCTGTGCTGTGGATGCTCCCCTGCAGTGTGTCCATATCCCAGTCCTCTTGAGAGGTGGTAGTACCCTGAGGAGGGGAGTGGAGGGCACTGTGGGCGGGGGGGGGGGGGGGGGTTGTATGAGAGTCATCAGAGGCCCTGTGTGGTGAAAGAAGGGGACTCTGAGGGTGCTATGTGGTGTCCTGGTGAAAGAGGAAGGGGTGGCCTTGTCTATGTCCCACCACCTTGCTGGGGAACTGCTCTGACTTGCCTTTCTGCAATGAGTATGTGACATCACTGCCAGGTGTCCATGTCTAGGAGCAAATACCCCCATGTACCCTACTTAACCCACCCCCATCATGCCCCATGTTCTCCTCCTCACCCTACTCTTTATCCCTCTTCTGACCTTCTTCACCCCCCTTCATTGCCATGTCTCTCTCTTCCTCAACCACAACTTCCCCCCTCTACCATCCTTCCCCATCTTCCCTGCCCTTTGCCCCTCTTTACTTCTCCATCTTACTCTTCATCTCACTGCCCCTCTTCACTGCACTGTTTCCCTCTTAATCCCCTTCCCTCTCTTCACCCCCTGTCCCCCTCTTCATCTCCCCTTCCCCCTATTCCTCCCCCAACCCCTCTTCACCCCCATTTCCCGTCTTCACTTTTCCACCCCCCTCTTCCCCTATTTTACTGCACTGCCCCCTCTTCACCCCCCCCCCTTTACTGTCCCCCCCACCCTCTTTTCTCCCTATCCATGGTCACCAATTTAAGGGACCAATACACCGATCATTGACATGAGGGAGTTCTTCTCTCATTGGCCACCAATGTAAGGGACCACTACATGGACCATTGATATCAGGGGACCCTTCTCCCATTGGTCACTAATGTAAGGAAAAACTACACTGACCACTGCTATAAGGAGGTCTTTCTCCCATTGGCCACCAATGTAAGGGACCACTACATTGACCAATGCTATAAGGGAGTCCTTCTCCCATTGGTCACCAATATAAGGGAACTAACAAAAGTTGGCCATCTGAGACCAGTGCTGGAGATAGGTGTTACCTACTAAATATAGAGAACGAAGACACCACTTTGAAGCTACTGGGAAACCTAAATAAAAGGTAATTTTATTAAACATACATAATACACAACTGAGAGATGTTGGAAAAACACCAAAGCAATATATGCAATCTGCCTACATCTATAACCCCCAACCCTAAAAAAGAGCAACGTTGTTTAACACATACCCCCGCCACAAAACTGATCCCTCCAAGCTGGTACCAGACCAGGAGACTTATAAGCAATATGATGATATAGTGAAATAAATGAAAACACGATATAGTGCAACAATCAAAATGATTATAAAAATGTCCCTTTGTAGGAAAAAATGGTTAGGCCAGCAGCTGATAAACATAAAGATGTGATGCAAAGCCAGGCAGCACCAAATACTACACATTGAAGCATGGAAACCAGTAAACCCAATGAGGAGAAGATTGCAGAGCCAGAATGTGAAAGGACATGGAGTCACGTAGAACGTAGCTTAAAGAGGAGCTCCAGTTATTTTGTAACTAGAAAAAGATTTGTAAAGGGCATTAACATCCTAAACGTACCCAGGCGCAAAAAAGGAGGTTTGGTAAAGGGGGCCATACTCAAAAGCATGACCACGCCCATTATTATCACACATTACATTATTACGGCCATTTTGTGAGCCTGCCACACTTCCTCGCTGTTGACAGTGATTCTTATCTATGTCAGAGGGGCTTGCTCACTATTGACCACCTGGAAGGTTGCCACCTGCTGAAGACCTATTGATAAGCTTTTTAATGTCTTTCAAACATGAGTGCCTATTTATTGTTTTTCATTTTACCAGTATGTTTTAATAAATGCTACACTTTTCTCTCCTCTTTTTTTCTGTTTATCCAGTTATTTTCTGTTTATTAACAGTCAGCAGCTACAAAAAAGTGTAGCTGCTGACTTTTAATAAGCACACACTCACCTCTCCAAGGATCGAGCAATGCGCTTACCCAAGCCGACCCCTTTCTCGGTCTTCTCTCCCCGAACCAAAATTAAATTTTTTTGAAAAAAATTGCGTGGGGGTCCCCCAAAATACATACCAGGCCAAATTTAAAAACAAAAAGGCATAGGGGTCCCCCTAGACCCCCCCTTTCCCGGTGGTTGTGGGGGTCTGCGGGTGGGGGGCTTATCGGAATTTGGAAGCCCCCTTTAACAAGGGGACCCCCAGATCCCGGCCCCCCCTATCTGAATTGGTAACGGGTACATTGTACACTTATCAATTCACAAAAAAATAGTAAAAAAAGACAGGCGACACTTTGGGACAAGTGTCCTGAGTCACTCCAAAGCATCCCCCCATGTGGAGGGCATGCGGACTGGTACGGTTCAGGAGGGGGGGCGCTCTCTCGTCCCCCCTCTTTTCCTGCTGCCTGCCAGGCTGCGTGCACTGGTCTGGTATGGATTTTGGGGGGCCCCTATGCCATTTTTTTTCATTTTGGTGCATGGTTCCCCTTAAAAACCTGAAGGATCTGGTAAGGATTTTAGGGGGACCCCTATGCCATTTAAAAAAAAATTGGCACAGGGTTCCCCTTAATATCCATACCAGACCTGAAGGGCCTGGTATGGATTTTGGGGGGACCCCCGCGCAATTTTTTTTAAATTTTGGTTTGGGGTTCCTCTTAAAACTCATAACAGAACCAAAGGGCCTGGTAATGGATTGGGGGGGAGCCCATGCCCTTTTTTTCAATGAGTTTTATTTATATTGCCGAGACCCGACAATTCATTACAGCCGCGATCAGTTTTAAAATACTTTTTTCCTTTAGAAATGTCATTTTGCTGTGGTATTGTTCTAAACATGGGAAAACTGCGCCATTTTACAGGCATACTATAGACACCCCCCAGGCACGATATTTAAAGGAATATTTCATTTTTATTGTTTCACTTTAAGCATTATTTAAAACCACTGCTCCTGAAAAAAACGCAGTTTTTAAAACTTTTTTTTGCATTGATAAATGCCCCCTGGGGCAGGACCCGGGTCCCCAAACACTTTTTATGGCAATAAATTGCATATAAGCCTCTAAAATGAAACTTTTGGTTTTTCATGTTAATGTCCCATAGATTTTAACAGTGTTCCACGGCTTTCAAATTTGCCGCGAACACTGCATACTGTTAGCTGTTCAGCGAACACCCGATGTTCAAGTCGAACTTATGTTCAACTCGAACATCGAGCTCATCCCTATTCAACAGTTGTCTGATTAAGACCTGAGCGTGGGGAACAAGAGATCCAAAGTTACAGAAAAGATTGCAACTGTAATTCACTATTGAGTCCCAATGGGGAAAGCAAATTGAGCTCATATATCCATTTTGTTTCTTTGTGAGGAAGAATATATGTAATAAAGTGTATCTTTTAGATAAAATATATATTTTTTATTGGTTGCCTTCAAAATCCCATTACAGATAAACAAACTGCGTCACTTCGACTATTGGAAATTTTAAGTTGGTAGATGCCACGGAACTCCAGCTCCCTTGCTGAGAAACTATGGTATCTTTTGAAATGTTCAGCAAAAGGGTCTCATCACTAGGGATGAGCCGAACACCCCCCTGTTCGGTTCGCACCAGAACATGCGAACAGGAAAAAAGTTCGCTCGAACACGCGAACACCGTTAAAGTCTATGGGACACGAACATTAATATTTAAAAGTGCTAATTTTAAAGGCTTATATGCAAGTTATTGTCATAAAAAGTGTTTGGGGACCTGGGTCCTGCCCCAGGGGACAAGGATCAATGCAAAAAAAGTTTTAAAAACGGCCGTTTTTTCAGGAGCAGTGATTTTAATAATGCTTAAAGTCGAACAATAAAAGTGTAATATCCCTTTAAATTTCGTAGCTGGGGGGTGTCTATAGTATGCCTGTAAAGGGGCGCATGTTTCCTGTGTTTAGAACAGTCTGACAGCAAAATGACATTTCGAAGGAAAAAAAGCCATTTAAAACTACCCATTGTATTGCATTGCCGACAATACACATAGAAGTTCATTGATAAAAACGGCATGGGAATTCCCCACAGGGCAACCCCGAACCAAAATGAAAAAAAAAAAAAATGACGTGGGAGACCCCCTAAATTCCATACCAGGCCCTTCAGGTCTGGTATGGATATTAAGGGGAACCCCGCGCCAAAAAAAAAACAAAAACGGCGTGGGGTCTCCCCAAAAATCCATACCAGACCCTTATCCGAGCACGCAACCTGGCAGGCCGCAGGAAAAGAGGGGGGGGACGAGAGTGCGGCCCCCCCCTCCTGAACCGTACCAGGCCACATGCCCTCAACATTGGGAGGGTGCTTTGGGGTAGCCCCCCAAAACACCTTGTCCCCATGTTGATGAGGACAAGGGCCTCATCCCCACAACCCTGGCCGGTGACCCCGCCCCCTCTGACGCACGGTGACTTGACAGGGACTTCCCTGTGACGTCACGGGGAATGCCACAGGGAAGTCCCGTCATGTCCTGTGCGTCAGAGGGGGCGGGGTCACCGGGTGGCCCCGCCCCCATTATTTAAGAGCCGTCAGACGAAGAGACGCCGTCACACAGTGGGAGCCTTCCCTCCATGCCAGCATGGGCGAGGAGCGGCCCGGAGAAGAAAATGAAGAAGAGAAGAAGAAAGAAGAGAAGAGGATGAAGAAGAAGATGAAGAGAAGAGCGGGAGCCTCCCCTCATGCCATGGGTGCGGAGCGGCCCGAGGAGAAGAAGATAGAAGACGCCGCGGAGGAGATGCTGGACGAGAACGCCGGAGGAAGAACCAGAAGAGCCAGAAGAACCAGAAGAAGATGAAGGAAGAAAGAAGAAGCATTTAAATAAAGGAATTGTCAAAAACTGTCTCGTCATTTTTAACATTTTTGACAGTTTTTTAGTGAAATGGTAGGGGTAAGTACCCCCTTACCATTTCACACAGGAGGGGGGGGCTGGGATCTGGGGGTCCCCTTGTTAAAGGGGGCTTCCAGATTCCGATAAGCCCCCCGCCCGCAGACCCCCACAACCACCGGCCAGGGTTGTGGGGATGAGGCCCTTGTCCTCATCAACATGGGGACAAGGTGTTTTGTGGGGCTACCCCAAAGCACCCTCCCAATGTTGAGGGCATGTGGCCTGGTACGGTTCAGGAGGGGAGGGGGCGCACTCTCATCCCCCCTCTTTTCCTGCGGCCTGCCAGGTTGCGTGCTCGGATAAGGGTCTGGTATGGATTTTTGGGGGGACCCCACGCCATTTTTTTTTTTGGCGCGGGGTTCCCCTTAAAATCCATACCAGACCTGAAGGGTCTGGTATGGAATATAGGGGGAACCCCACGTCATTTTTTTTTTAAATTTTGGCTGGGGTTCCCCTTAATATCCATACCAGACCTGAAGGGCCTGGTATGGAATTTAGGGGGTCTTCCACGTCATTTTTTTTTTTTAAATTTTGGTTCGGGGTTGCCCTGTGGGGAATTCCCATGCTATTTTTATCAATGAACTTCTATGTGTATTGTCGGCAATGCAATAGCCGCGGGTAGTTTTAAATGGCTTTTCCTTCGAAATGTCATTTTGCTGTCAGACTGTTCTAAACACGGGAAACATGCGCCCCTTTACAGGAATACTATAGACACCCCCCAGGTACGAAATTTAAAGGGATATTACACTTTTATTGTTTGACTTTAAGCATTATTAAAATCACTGCTCCTGAAAAAACGGCCGTTTTTAAAACTTTTTTTTGCATTGATCCATGTCCCCTGGGGCAGGACCCAGGTCCCCAAACACTTTTTATGACAATAACTTGCATATAAGCCTTTAAAATTAGCACTTTTGATTTCTCCCATAGACTTTTAAAGGGTGTTCCGCGGCATTCTAATTTGCCGCGAACACCCCAAATTGTTCGCTGTTCGGCGAACTTGCGAACAGCCAATGTTCGAGTCGAACATGAGTTTGACTCGAACTCGAAGCTCATCCCTACTCATCACCTTCAGTCACAATACTAGAATCATGTTCTCCAATTCGCTTTCTAAGCTCGCTTTTGGTTTTTGCCAACATATGTATCTTTTGGCAGGGGCACATGATCATATAAACTACCCAACCTAGAGAAGTAGTTTATGAAATAACAAGTAAAGCATTTCATGCATAAAGTCCCAAAATACCTTAATTTTGCTGACATATTTTTCACATTGTTTCCACATCTGAACATAATGGATGAGGGACTACCAAGGGAAGAGTGCTGTAGGCTCACAGGGGAGTACTCCCCATGTACCAAAACCCACAAGAAATAATATCTTAGGAGTGCAGGTAGGTTACATTGCCCAAACCCTAAATATGGGGAGATGCATCCTGTATAACAAAAAAACACCACAAAGGATAAAGCATCTACCAAGGCTACTGCATGCCTTTTATTAAAAATGAGATGTATACATATACATAAAACATGCTGGTGATAATATTGCCAAAACCCATAGGTCACCTTCCTCCCTCTCCTCGCCCCCCCCCCCCCCAGAACCTGAGCCCGCCCCCACTCTCCCCCAAATACCCAACACTCACCATGTATGAGGGGTCTAAAGGAACCTTAATGTCTCATTGAAGATAACCTGTCACAACAAAATGCTGTCACATGGGGGGGGGGGGCCTTTTGGTCCCTTATGTGATAGCGATAAAATTTTGTGAAAAAAAGTTACACACAAACAATTCTACTCCCTCCCCCAAAATTTTTGAGCCCCCATGTACATAAAAAAAAAACATGTCATGGCCTCTTACATACATATATATTAATTGCACTACATGTTACACAGTGCCATGAACAATGGAGTGAGAGCAACAATTCTAGGCCACGGTCAACTCTAAAAGCCTTTATAGGTCATCAGTTTAAAGCATTACCATTGGGCAATATTTGAGTAACAAAGTTTGTCATTAACGCACCGACACACACAATTTTAAGACTGGAAATGTTGGGTATCTATTTACACATGGCAACTGAACTTCCTCTCCCATGATTCAGTGCTTCCAACCATAAAGTCTTTTGAACTCCTTCTGCTTGTAGGCTCCCCCAGTGGCAAAGTGGTTCTAAAGCCTTGAGGTTTTTTAACTCAATTCATACTACGTATTAAGGTATAAAACCCTCTGTTGCAGAGGATCCCCCTACAAGCTCCTCTTATAGTTACCTGTGCCTGATCTTGATCCAGTGATGCGCATGAGAGCAGCGCCTCTCCTGGAACTGTCCCTCCTTACTGGAAAGATTGGTAGCTGTGGGAACCATTGGCTTCTGCTCCTGTGAATCAAATCCTATGACAAGGGAGTAAGGGGCAGGGCCGAGCCCTGCTGTCCGTGTCAATAGACAAAAACAGCAGGGCTCGGGAGCTAGCCTGCATGTGTGCCACCCTAGGAAGCGGCACAAAAGAAACTGAAGGACCCAAGAGCGCCGGCAGGGGACTCCAGAAGAGGAGGAACGGGGCACATACAGAGCAGGTAAGTATGAAGTGTTTGTTGTTTTAATTAATAAAAAAATAGAAGCTTTAATACTATTATTATTATACAGGATTTATATCACTATAACTCATTGAGGTGCAGTCTATTGGGAGCCCAGAGAGCGCTGCAGCAGTGTCCTAAATCGCTTTCTGTCTCTAGCCCAGCACCTGTTTTTCCTTAAAGTGGTTGTAAACCTGAAAAAAACAAAACAAAAAAACCCCTATAAGACAAAGGCATAATGAGCTAGTATGCATGGCATACTAGCTCATTATGAAATACTCACCTTAGATCGAAGCTGTTGCAGCGATCCCTACACATCGCTGTGACCGGCGACATGTCTCCTGGAGTTATTCCTGGGTTCACAGGCTCCGGCCAATCCCAGGTGCATCTGTCTGTGAGTTTATGCAGTCATTGTTGGGTCTATCTGAACGAACCAGTGTCTAAGGGGCTTTTTTTGTTTATTTCACCGCCTGTACCACTGTCCCGTTCAATATACTGTACTAGAAAAACTAGTAGTATCTACCCTTTACACCTCCACTTGATTCCCGAACTCCACGAAATTGCCAATTTTAGTGTCACGGTGCCCGGGGTTATCAATGTGGTTTCTCCGATAATATACTTCTCTTGGATCAAACTCCTGAAGAAGCGGGTTTACCACGAACCATGTAGAGTGTGAGAATGGAACTAAACTGGAGGTCACTTTTGACTGGAATGATAGCCATATAAATGACCAAACTCTATCAGAGGAATCAATGTCTTTTTAGAATTGTTTGGTTGTCCTTTATTGGACTTTTGTACTATTACCCTCCCTCTTCTCTCCCTTTGTGGGCGCATTCTTAATATTGACATAATTAATTTGTATATTTCTTTTAAAAACCATTGTATTGTGAGTTCACCGTACCGTACCATGAAAGTGCTCAATGCCTCAATTCAATTTGCTATGCTTTATCTGAATTTATAGGACAGAGGTATTCTATATTGCTGTACATTTTTTGTAGCACTTACCTTCTATTCATCACAGATCTGGCTAAATCACGTCACGGTAGGGTGTGTTATTGAGTACCTTTTCTCTGATCACAGCATCCTCAGGAGCCTGCTTCAGGACCTTTCCATTCTTTTGAGTCTGGTATCGTCTGGATTGATGAGCCAGCAAAAGCCCACCCTCCCTACACACCCAAACTCACTCATCCATGTCTTTATGGACCTTGCTTTGTGCATTGGTCGGGTTGGAACAGGAAGGGGTCATCCCCAAACTGTTCCCACAAAGTTGGGAGCATGAAATTGTCCAAAATGTCTTGGTATGTTGACACCTTAAGAGTTCCCATCGTTGGAACTAAGGGGCCAAGCTCAACCCCTGAAAAACAACCCCACACCATAATCCTCCCTCCACCAAATGATTTGGAGGGGTGGTCAAATTTTTTTTGCAATATAGTGTGGATGAGCGAGTTTGGGGTGGTGGAGCCTAACTGGCCTGCACAGAGTCCTGACCTCAACCTGATAGAACACCTTTGGGATGAATTAGGGCCGAGACTGAAAGCCAGGCCTTCTCTTCCAACATCACTGCCTGACCTCACAAATGCGCCTCTGGAAGAATGGTCAAACATTCCCATAGACACACTCCTAAACCTTGTGGACGGCCTTCCCAGAAGAGTTGAAGCTGTTATAGCTGCAAAAGGTGGGCCAACTCAATATTGAACCCTATGGACTAAGACTGGGATGCTATTAAAGTAAAAGATTTACTTGATTACTGTGTCATAATCTTGTGTCTGTGTTATCGCATTGCTATTCAGAAATGTCCTAACCCAGGGTGTGTGGGATCCCTGATGTTCATGAAGACAGAACTTTAATGAATAACAATTCCCTCACTCAGAAAAGGAAAGTGGTTTCTCCCCCATGTGCGATCTCTCATGTGTGTAAAGGGAGGACTTCTGTGTAAAACATTTCCCGCACTCAGGACAGGAATACGGCTTCTCCCCCATGTGAGACCTCTGATGTCTGTAAAGATTGCACTTCAAAGAAAAACATTTCCCACACTCAAGACAGGAATATGGCTTCTCACCTGTGTGCATTCTCTGATGAGTGTACAGATTTGACTTCACTGAAAAACATTTCCCACACTCAGGACAGGAATACTGCTTTTCCCCTGTGTGAGATCTCTGATGTCTGTAAAGATGTGATTTAACTAAAAAACATTTTCCACACTCAAGACAGGAATATGGCCTTTCCCCCGTGTGAGATCTCTTATGTGTGACAAGACTCGAAGCTTTTGCAAAACATTTCCCACACTCAGAACAGGAATAAGGCTTCTCACCAGTGTGAGATCTCTGATGTATGATAAGACTGGTCTTCTGTGAAAAAAATTTGACACACTCAGTACAGGAATATGGCTTCTCACCTGTGTGAGATCTCTGATGTATGGCGAGATTGTACTTCTTTGAAAAACATTTCCCGCACTCAGGACAGGAATACGGCTTTTCACTTGTGTGAAACCATTGATGTGCGACAAGTTCTGATTTTTGTACAAAACATTTCCTGCACTCAGAACATGAATACGGCTTCTCCTCCATGTGCAATCTCTGATGTCTGTAAAGATGGGACTTCCTTGAAAAACATTTCCAGCACTCAGGACAGGTAAATGGCTTCTCACCTGTGTGAGTTCTTTTATGAACATTAAGACTGGATTTAGAATGGAAACACTTCCCGCACTCAGTACAGGAAAACCTCTTCTCTGGTGGAAGGATGGCACCGTCCCTCACAGTCTGAGGTTCCTCAGGATAAGAGGAATACGATGGTCCATCTACACTGTGTGGTGCCGGATGGACATTTGAGGTAGTCGGGTTTTCTCCTGGACTATACTGTGTGATGTCCTCATCTTCTACTTCACAGTCTGGAGACAAAGTGAGACAATCCTCTGAGGTTTTCCTCATCTCCCGTCCATCTACTAAAATAGGAATAAAAATATTAATTACTAGACATGAGCAGATTGGTTCCCCTAAACCAGGACTCCGCCCACATCAGGCAGCTTTGTTTCTGAAGAGCTTACAATTCCACCCTCAAGGTAACTAGTAAATTGGTCCTCTGAATCTCCTACCTGTCATAACTCTTATAGAAGAAAAATTATATTTTATCACATTTCTCCCATTTTACACTATGAAAAATTGAAAGACTAGGTTCACGTGAAATCCTCTTCTAGTTAATGATACAATGCCTTAGAAGGACTGTTTGTCAAGGAAAGGAGACACTGTTGACTTACAGTTTCCCAGAACAATAGAGATATATGTCTTATGCCGCGTACACACGAGCGGACTTTACGGCAGACTTTGCCCGGCGGACGGGATTTCATCGGACAATTCGATCGTGTGTGGGCTCCAGCAGACTTTGTTTGCTCAAAAGTTGGACGGACTTAGATTTGAAACATGTTTTAAATCTATCCGTCGAACTTAAATCCGGTCGAAAAGTCCGCTCGTCTGTATGCTAGTTCGACGGGCAAAAAGCCACGCTAGGGCAGCTATTGGCTACTGGCTATGAACTTCCTTGTTTTAGTCCGGTCGTACGTCATCATGTACGAATTCGACAGACTTTGGTGGATTGTGTGTAGGCAAGTCTGTTCATTCAGAAAGTCCGTCGTAAAGTACGTCGAAAAGTCCGCCGAGCAAAGTCTGCCGTAAAGTCCGCTCGTGTGTACGCGGCATAATAAATAGTTCTGGGAAGTAGGGAAACCACAAGTTAGCTGAAAGAGTTTCAATCAAATTACACACAGTTTTATTTTCCCATAAACAGGACCAGAAATTAAATAGAACTTCCCCTCTATGTTTACAGTATGAGAACTTCAGAACTCACAAACGTGATACTGTTAAGACACATAGTATGTTTTTCCAGGTGGAGGAGAACAAACAAATTGGTTTCCCTGTCAAGGATAGCTCTTCCATTGTTCATTGAAATGAAGTACATTGGGTGAGAAACTGTTAACCATTTAGTCAGCTTGCGAGAAACTTTTTTATACGGGCTTGAAACCAAAGAAAAAAAAGGGAATGATATTTTTCAGAATTGTAAAAAAATAAAACTTGATACTTCTGGAACATTTCAGGAATAGACTAAAAGAGAATGAAGTATTCAGATGCTTGTCCATTCAGATGGGTATATAAATCAGGGTGAAATAGCAGATTAGCTTAAAATGATTTGTTAAGCTTATTATGGTTATCATTGTTTATTTGTAATCATTATTGTAGAAATGCGTTCTTTATAATGTAGCCGTATTCAAATAATAGTTTATAATGTGGGAATTTTTTGTATATCATTAACATTTGATTATGAAATCATGCCATCTCTGTAGTTAGAAGTTTACATTTGAATACTGCTACACTAAAATAGTCATGATCATACATTAGAAATCACCAGACTCACCTTGGCATTCTAATTATTTTAGATAGAATCACCTAGTCCAACGTTTTATAGTAAAATATGAAATTGTGAAATGGAAGGAAAATGATAAACGGTTTTCCAAATTTTTTACAAATAAATATGTGAAAAGTGTGACGTGCATTTGTATTCAGCCCCCTTTACTCGGATACCCCTAACTAAAATCTAGTGGAACAAATTGCCTTCAGAAGTCACCTAATTAGTAATAAATAGTCCGCCTGTGTGTGATTCAATCTCAGTATAAATATAGCTGATCTGTGAAGCCCTCAAGAGGTGTTAGAGAACATTAGTGGACAAACAGCATCATGAAGGCAAAGGAACACACCAGACGGGTCAGGGATAAAGTTGTGGAGAAGTTTAAAGCAGAGTTAGGTTATAAAAAAAATATCAGATAGAAGAGAGAGGCGCCTCTAAGTGCAAAATCTGGCGAATTAAAAAGCGTGTAGTCATTGATAATGCAAATGGTCCGGCAGGCGGATGGGTCGCCGGCATGTAAAGACTCTCACAATTGTGTCCTGTGCTGTACCAAAAACATAGAGCTACCGGTAAGCTGATGAATGGGTACACACACCGAGTTCATGATGAGCGGAGATCCCGGAAGTGATGTCAGCAGTGAGAGACGGGAGCCAGCATGAACCGGATGTAGTCATCAGTAAGGGACGCGTTTCGGAACATTAGTAAGTTCCTTTTTCAACCTAATGACTGCAAGTGTACACACAGGTAAACTTATACTATCTTGGCCGGCAACATAGGCGGGGACATGAACGAACACAAACAAGGAAGACTATTTAGGAATGTGCGTGAGCTATATTTTTATAATATGATTTTTTTTATAATATCTGAGATTGTCCCTTTTCCCATTATGATTGGTCTCCATTATTACTATTTGTTGCGTGTTTTTGTTTTTTCATGTTTTTTGTGGATGGGATATGCATTCTCTACCATTCCTCTCATTAGTAAAAATGTTTACATTTTAATTTTAATTCTTAATACTAATATTTTTTTTTTCAGTTTTATTAATTTTTTTTATATTTTTTTCTTTTATTATTTATTATTATTATTTTTACCCATTATTATATATCTTTCAGAGAATATTTCTCATTATTATTATATCAATTATCACTTCCTGTCTTCCTTGTTTGTGTTCGTTCATGTCCAATTGGTTAGGATATCTACAGAAGGGGAACATCATTATTGTATTCAATCTCATAGGCAGCCCTCAAAAATTCCACTCGCCTGCTCGCGAGTGGATTTTGAGGGCTGGTGAGCGTGGGCTGCATGGGAGCGAGGGGGGCGAGCACCGTCGGCCAGCGGGTTGTATGGGAGTCCTTCTCGTAGCGCTCGTGGAGGGGAAGAGAGAGGAGAGAGCCAGCTGGACGATCAGAGCAAGAGGGACATCACTAGAGGCTTTCATTTCAATAGCGGAGTGTTCCCCGCACTCGCTGTCACCCACAGTCCCGCCCCCTGGTCCCGGGGAATTTGATAGACAGACCACCCGTCCAATCCCGGGACGAGTGCCGTGTATCAAAGTTCCCCAGCCAGGGGGCGGGGCTGTACAGGATGCCAAGCGGCTGGAACACTGCAATTGAAATCAAAGCTTTTACAGTGATGTCCCTTGGCACTCTTATCATTCACCCAGCAATGCTCTCCTCTGCTCCCCTGCATGATGGACACAGGTAGGCTGCATTGGTGGACACGGTTGAGGCTGCATTGGTGGACATGGGTAGGCTGCATTGGTGGACACAGGCGGGCTGCATTGGTGGACACAGGCGGGCTGCATTGGTGGACACGGGTGAGGCTGCATTAGTGGGCACGGGCAGGCTGCATTGGTAGGCATGGGCAGGCTGCATTGGTGAACATGGGTGAGGCTGCATTGGTGGACACGGGTGAGGCTGCATTGATGAGCCCGGATAAAGTTGTTTAATTCTGCATAAAACATTTAAGTGTCATTAAGGGCGTGTTTAGGGGCAGGGCAGGGTAGGGGTTGGGCGGGGCAACTGGTGGCCTGGCTAGTAGCTCAGGACTTGAAATTTTGAGCCCTGTCATAGGTATACATTTTACAGTAACAAATCATTTCCAAACCTCATTGCAAGATATAATGTCTGTGTCCACCCATTAATCAAACTGTTAGTGGTAATTGTAAGTGACTTATTGTAAATAAATAATTTATTTTTGATAGTCTCAGTCTATACTTAAACCAGTCTTAAAGTTTCATTTTTTAATTCTGCTTGCCAAAATAGCTCAAAAAAATTAAGTTAGTTAAATTATTTTTATAAATTATTTTTGTATTGGAGGCACTGTGATTTGGTCAATTTAGCTGGCTAAATTAATCGTTCAGGCATTCCCTGTCATAATTATTAGAAGCACTGCTGAGATCGATTTAGTGAGGAATGGGGGGGGACAACCAGGATGAAGACTGGACTCGCTTTCTGTTTAAGGTTCCAAAGTCTGAGGATGTTATCACATTATTATCCACATGTAAAAGTCTGTGCGCCAATCAAATCATCAGATATAAAATGTCCAGCTGGTAGAAAATGGGTGTAACAAAAGAGAATACATATTATGTGTATATATAGCAGTGGGTAGAGGGGAGAGAGCAGAAGTCAGGACTATGCAATGTATCACTAATTGTATACGATACAATAATTATGACTATATAGTATCAGGACTATGTAACACATATGATAATGTGTATAGAGAAAGGTTAGGAGTATGCAATATACAACAAATAGTATATAGTGCAGGGGTCAGGACTACGTAATAAGCAATATAAATTATACAGAGTAAGAGTCAGGACTCATAATATTGGTATTCAGTAATCAGTGGAAGCTTAAATGTTTACATGAGACAAGTTGCAGAGGTCCCACACCGCTGCCTCCCTTCTCCTGAGACTGCACTCAGTGACTTGGATCTGAGACTATACAGACATATCCCTCCACCCGACACAGCCAGCAAATAACAGAGCAAGTAATCCTGGGAGAATTGTTCTGACAGAGGTCTTGCTAGACTCGGGCACATGCACCAGGAGCCTAGGTTGAGCAATGACTATGATGAAAATTGAGATTTTGCTGCCAGCTGAACCCCAGAATCTCCATAATTCCAGTCTAGATATATAAATTGTGTCTGCAGCACAGAGAAGGAAGATTATCCGAGAAAAATAAAGGAATACAGGACAGGGAACACAGCTCAGGAAAGCGACCAGGGTATTACAGGCTGATATCACCCAGTCCTTACCCTACTCTGGACCAATCAGTGAGCAGTATGGGTGGAGGAATGTATTTAGTGTTAATGACCCACCTGTGCTGATCTCTGTAGGAGTGTCCTCCTCTATAAATGTCCCCGTTATTCCATCCTCCTCCATAGACTGCTGATCATCCCTCACATATATCTCTTCTTCTGCTTTGACCTCAACTTTTATATTGATCATATCTTCACCCTAAACCAAGAAAATATAATCTGTAAATTACACGCTTTAATATTGTCATATACTGTATATATAAGATTTAATATTTAGTTAATATTCTAGGTGTTCCCTTCCAACAACCTTGTATTGGTGATGATCCAGGTAATGCAGAGGACGGGGACATCTCTCTGGTGGGTTTCTGTAGCTGGAGGACTCCACCGTGTTGTCCTGGGACAGATCTTTGTGTCTTTTTAGAAATACAGATTCCCCCATCAGTCCATCCTCATTATTCTCCTCTTTTATTTCTTCTTTAACCTCAACTTTAGAATCTCTCAGGTTTCCACTCTGAATATAAAATAAAAATGACATCAATTGTAACAATGTAGATAATGTACAGATCCTAATGATACTATCACTGATTGTTCCTCATCTACCTGATGATGGTGGGGGATGGTGTGACCTTCCTGTGTGGAATCCCGGGAATACAGAGGACGGGGACATCTCTCTGGTGGGTTCCCATTACTGGATCCATCTGTAGGAAACACACACACTGACTGAATACATTGTTTCTATGTGTTTATCAGATGATGGGGGGTCTAGGTGGACCCTCCGTACTGCTCTCTCCTTTACAATAAAGTCTCCTCTTACCCGGTGATGTGAGGGGCGGCTGATTGTCCATCATGACGTCCTTGTAGAGATCCTTGTGTCCTTCTAAATACTCCCACTCCTCCATGGAGAAATAGACAGTGACATCCTGACACCTTATAGGAACCTGACACACACAATGATACAGTCACCATCCAGACACATCCCTTGTCTGTTACTGGATAATGTCCCAGAATTCCCAGCACCGCTCACCTCTCCTGTCAGCAGCTCCATCATCTTCTTGGTGACTTCTAGAATCTTCTGCATGTTGTGTCTCTCAGGTTTTAGGGAGTCACATGGAGGCACTGTGATGGTCATATGATCACCTGACAGAAGAGGAAATCTCTGCATTGGAAAACCAATAGGAATATCATGTTAGACTCCCAAAATCCTTCTCACCTCTCCGGTCAGGTCTGTGTTTTATTAATAGAGATAAGAGTGATGTCATGTGACCTCCCAGAATCCTCCTCACCTCTCCGGTCAGCAGGTAGATGATCTCCAGGGTGAGGTTTAGTATCTTCTCAGTCATGTGAGTCCGGTCCTCCTCCATCCTCATTTGATCTATACAGGTATCCTTGTAGATGGATAACTTTGGTAAATGAAAGTAAGAATTATTTAACCTGGACTGTTTAGTGTTTGTTACCTTTTCAAGGTCCCAGAACCCTCCTGACCTGCCCAATCAAAAATCCCCTTTTCTCTGTTGGGTTGTTTGGTTTCTTTACTGGTTTTAACAATTTTTAGATCTTCAGACAAGGAATGATAAATACGATCCTTCCTTTGACTTGTTTGCTCTGAGGCAGTGCTGTGAGGTCAATGTTGGGTCATCATGATGTCCAGGAAGGGGAACTTCCTGACTTTTGCCTGGGTTTACTAGCTAATCCGGATAAATGCCAGAACTCTGGTTGCAAGGCTCCAATCTCCGGCAGCCTGCTGACTGACAGGAGTGATGTCACTGTCACTCTCTGCAGTAAGAGAAGGGATTGGATTGGATAGCAGGAAGATGCTGCTGGTGGAGTAGAAAGCTGTGGGGGAGTGAGGGGTTTGTTTTCTTGGTTGTCAAGTATACTGTAGTATCCAGGACATTGTACAGAGTGGCAGTGAGCACCTGGTGCTCATAATTCCTCCACTGGGCACTACAAGAGCCTGTGTCTTTTTTTGAAGGTATTGGACTGGCCAACCATTAGGAGATGCTCCACAAACAGACCTCCTATAAGAAGTGTCCTTCTTCATTCCACTTAGAATACTGGAACATATTACCTGACCAATGCGATGGTAAGAAGGTAAAGGATGCTTTCACTTGCTGGGTAGGAGTTAAGGAGGATTGAAAATTAATTGTAGGTGGGAGGACCATCAGAGACCAAGAGCTTCCCTAAATCTTACAGTCCCCCTTAGCCCAAAGCCTTTCAGACTGACTACTTCCTCAGAAGCCCCACACCCCTTTAGCACCATTACCCCCTCAGAGTCATTTAGCCCTATTGCTTCCTCAGAGTCCCCCAAAGTCTTTTAGCTACACTATCTCCTCAGGGGTCCCAGGTTCTTCAGACGCTGTAAACCCTCAGAGGCTCCTAGAGTCCTTTAACACCACTACCTCCTCAGAGGCCCCTCAGCTCTTCTATTTCCCTCAGCACCCTCAGTATTTTCCTCCCTCTGACACCAATGATGGAACATAATCTTCATGGCAGGCTGGGGAATGTTTTCTACCTACTGACCAGCAATGTAAGGAGCTCCATACTCCTGACCCCTGCACTCCACCATTGTGTTGGCTGCATATTGTAATGATTGCCTATTCGCTGCCTGTGTAGTGTAATATTTTCCCTTTGTAGGCCATGTATGGTCAGGATGGTCATTGTCTTGTCTTCGGTGAATCGGAGAGCGGATCCGCTGGCCCCGGATGTTGACCATCTGGTACGCCGGAGTCTCTACGATAGTCGGAGGCCGGGCGCGATGTTATGACGTCACGCCCGGCCTCTGCATTCAAAAAAAGGCGCCGCTTCGGCTGGGAAGCGGTGATCATTTTATTTTATTTTTTTATTTCAGGCTTCCCAGCCTAGTGGTGAGATGTGGGGTCTTATTGACCCCATATCTCACTGTAAAGAGGTCCTGTCATGCCATATTCCTATTACAAGGGATGTTTACATTCCTTGTTATAGGAATAAAAGTGATCAAAAATAATTTTTTTTTTTAAAAAGTGTCAAATTAAAATTTAAGTAAAATTAACAATTAAAAAAAAAAATTTTTTTATAAAGTGCTCCTGTCCCTGTGTGCTCACACACAGAAGCGAACGCATACGTAAGTCCCGCCCACATATGAAAACGGTGTTGAAACCACAGACGTGATGTGTCGCCGCGAACGTTAGAGTGAGAGCAATACATCTAGCCCTAGACCTCCTCTGTAACTCAAAACATGCAGGCAGTAAAAAATTTTAAAGCATCGCCTATGGGGATTTTTAAGTACCGAAGTTTGGTGCCATTCCACGAGCGTGTGCAGTTTTGAAGCGTGACATGTTAGGTTTCTATTTACTCGGCGCAACTTTATCTTTCACATTATGCAAAAAAATTGGGCTAACTTTACTGTTTTGTTTTTTTTTTTGAAAGCATGAAACTGTTTTTTTTCCAAAAAAAAGTGTTTGAAAAATTTATGCGCAAATACCGTGCGAGATAAAAAGTTGCAATGACTGCCATTGTATTCTCTAGGGTCTCTGCTAAAAAACATATATAATGTTTGGGGGTTCTATGTAATTTTCTAGCAAAAAAATTATGATTTTTACATGTAGGAGCAAAGTGTCAGAATTGGCCGGCTTGGTAAGTGGTTAAAGTGGTTCTAAAGGCTGAAGGTTTTTTACCTTCATGCATTTAATACATGAAGTAAAAAACCTTAAGTATGCAGCCTCCCCGCCCCCACTCCCAATACTTACCCAAGCTTGATTGCGATCAAGTGATGTGCACCAAGTCCCTGCCTCCTCATTGGCTGAGACACAGCAGTGGGAGCCATTGGCTCCTGCTGCTGTCAATCACAGCCAGGGAGGAGGGGGGTGGGGCTGAGCCCCGTTCTGTGTGTCTTATGGACACACAGAGGGGAACCTTACAGTGAGCGCACACAAGTGTAACATAGCAATCGGTTTGCTATGGGGGCATTTGGAGAAGAGGAGGAGCCAGGGGCATTAGCCGGGAACCCGAGAAGAGGAGGATTGGGGCTGCTCTGTGCAAAACCATTACATAGAGCAGGTAAGTATAAAAGGTTTGTTATTAAGGAAAAAAAATAGGATTTTTTAAAACAGCTCACCTGTAAAATCCTTTTCTTTCGAAGGACATCGCGGGACACAGAGCCACAGTAATTACTGATGGGTTATATAGGTATCACTGGTGATTGGACACTGGCACACCCTATCAGGAAGTTCAACCCCCTATATAATCCCTCCCCTTGCAGGGATACCTCAGTTTTGTAGCCAAGCAATATAGTGTATTAGAAGAGGGGCGGGACCTCTGTGTCCCGTGATGTCCATTGAAAGAAAAGGATTTTACAGGTAAGCTGTTTTAAAAAATCCTATTTTCTTTCTCGAACATCACGGGACACAGAGCCACAGTAATTACTGATGGGATGTCCCAGAGCAATGCTACCTGAGGGGGGGGGAAACCACAACCAAGTAGGGTGCAATCAGACCTGAGGACCCTGTACCGCTGCCTGCAGCACACTACGCCCAAAGGCGATATCCTCATGCCTTCTCACATCCACCTGATAGAATCTGGTGAATGTATGAACTGAAGACCAGGTTGCGGCCTTGCAGATTTGAGCCATAGAGGCCCGGTGATGCACTGCCCAAGAAGCACCAATAGCCCTTGTGGAATGTGCCTTGATCTGAAACGGAGGAATCTTCTGTTTCAAACCATAAGCTTGAATGATCAACTGTCGAATCCATTTAGAAATGGTAGCTTTTGACGCTGCCTGTCCTCTATTGGGACCCTCTGGCAGCACAAACAAAACATCTGTCTTGCGGATCTGAGTAGTTGCCCCTAGATAGGCCTTAACTGCTCTTACTACATCCAACGAATGTAGAGATCTCTCTTCCGGAGAACAGGGATCTGGAAAAAAGGAAGGTAGAACAATGTCTTGGTTTAAATGAAAATCAGAAACCACCTTCGGTAAAAAACTAGGATGAGGGCGTAGTACCACTCTATCCTTGTGTATAATCAAATAAGGCTCCTTACAGGAAAGAGCTGCTAATTCTGATACTCTTCTAGCAGAAGAGATGGCCACCAGAAAAATTAATTTCCTTGTCAACAAGACCAAAGGAATCTGACTTATTGGTTCAAAAGGCTGTTTCTGTAACACAGCCAGGACCAAGTTCAAGTCCCAGGGGTTTAGGGGCGCTTTAACCGGAGGATTAAGACGCATCACCCCCTGCATAAAGTTTCGGACCAAAGAATGCGAAGCAAGTGGCCGCTGAAATAATACTGATAAAGCAGAGACCTGGCCCTTGATGGTACTCAAGGCCAGCTTCATCTCTAATCCCATCTGTAGAAAATCAAGGATTCTACCTATGACATATTTCCTGGGATGCCAACCTCTGGATTCACACCAGGTTATATAAGCCTTCCAGACTCTATGATAAATCATTCTGGAAGCTGGCTTCCTTGCATTAATCAAGGTAGATATGACAGGACCTGAGAGCCCACGACTCTTCAGAACGTGGGTCTCAATAGCCAAACCGTCAAATTTAGCGTTTGTAAGGCAGGATGGAACACTGGACCTTGAGATAACAGGTCTGGGCGTACCGGTAGGGTCCACGAGGAACCCACCGTCATCCTTACTATTTCTGCATACCAAGTCCTTCTGGGCCAAGGGGGGGCCACCAGAAGTACCGACTTCCTTTCCTGCCTGATCCTGCGAAGGAGTCGTGGTAGTAGCAGAATAGGTGGGAATGCGTAAATCAGTGAGAACCGATGCCACGGAATCACCAACGCATCCGTCCCGCATGCAAGAGGATCTTTTGTCCTTGCCACAAATCTGTCTATCTTTTTGTTGAATCGGGATGCAAAGAGATCTACATCTGGAACCCCCCATCTTTGGCATATGGCCCAAAAGACGTCGGGATGCAGAGACCATTCCCCTGGAAGTAACTGCTGGCGACTTAGATAGTCCGCCTGCCAATTCTCTATTCCCGGGATGAAAACTGCCGATATGCATGGCACATGCCTCTCTGCCCAGACTAAGATCTGGTTCACCTCTTTTTGAGCAGCTCGGCTCCGGGTGCCTCCCTGATGATTGACATAAGCCACTGCTGTGGCATTGTCGGACTGGATCCTGACCAGACAACCCTGTAGCCTGATAGTCCAGGCCTTTAGAGCTAGATGTATCGCCCGGATCTCCAGAATGTTGATGGGCAAGGTCCTCTCTGTCTTGGACCATACCCCTTGGACCGCAGCCTGTTCCAGAACTGCTCCCCAACCTGACAGACTGGCATCTGTTGTTACCACCGTCCAGGTAACCGGTAGAAAGGATTTCCCCTTCTGCAGGTTTTCGGGTATGAGCCACCAATTGAGGCTCTGACGCACCACATGCGACAGGTGCATCGGAAAGTCTAATGCCTGAACCTTCTTGTTCCAGGTCGACAGAATACTGTGTTGCAGCATTCTTGAGTGAAACTGAGCATAGGGAACTGCTTCGAATGAAGACACCATCTTCCCTAGTAGCCTCATACAAAGGCGGACTGAGGGACCCTTCTTAGTCCTTACTGTCAGAATCAGCTCTCTCAAAGCAGTGATCTTTGCCTGGGGTAGAAATATTTTCTCCTGGTTTGTATCTATAATCAGACCTAAATACTCCAGTCTTCTTACTGGTTTTAGGAAAGACTTTTCTAAGTTGAGGATCCAACCTAGGTGTTCTAGATACCTGACCGTGGTCCTCAAGTTTCCATTCAAAGAGGCTACCGACCGGTCTATCAAGAGCAGGTCGTCTAGGTATGCTATGACAGCTATACCCTGAGCCCTTAATCTGGCCAGAGGAGGAGCCAAGATCTTTGTGAACACTCGAGGTGCAGTGGCTATCCCGAAAGGCAGAGCCACAAACTGGAAATGGCGCCCTCCTACCTCGAAGCGCAGAAACTTCTGATGAGCAGGAAAAATGGGCACATGCAGATATGCATCTCTGATGTCTATTGATGCCAGAAATTCTCCTCCCTGCAGGGTGGGAACTACTGTTCGAATTGATTCCATGCGGAAGGATTGAATCCTTAGGAATCGGTTCAGATCCCTTAAGTCCAAAATGGGCCTGACATCCCCATTTGGCTTTTGGACCGTAAAAAGGTTGGAATAGAAGCCCAATCCCTGGTCCTTTGCGGGAACTATCATAATGACCTCCTGCGACAAAAGTCGCTCTAACGCTAGAAGGAGCGACTGCTTCTTCTCTGGGTCTCTGGGAACATTTGATCTGAGGAACCGAGGAGAAGGGAATTCCTGAAACTCCAGCTTGTACCCTTACCGTGGAGATTACCCATCTGTCCTGGAAGTCCTCGTGCCAGAGCTCTGAGAACTGTCGCAGTCTTCCCCCCACTCGAGTGAGCGGGGGCGCCCCCTCATGCAGAGGTCTTAGTGTTTTGCCTAGTAGGCTTCTTTCCCCAGGACTTCTTTTGTCCCTGGGGTTGACTCTTGTCTCTGGACCCCAATGGAGGCGGCCGTCGAGACTGCCTGGAGGCTGAAGCCCCCGGCGCTGGGGAAAGTGTCAGTTTGAAAGAGGGACGCTTACTCTTCTTCTTGACAGGTAAGAGAGTGCTTTTCCCACAAGAGATTCTCTTGATATAGTTATCCAAGTCCTCTCCAAACAACCTTGCACCACGAAATGGAAACCCAGCCAGTAGCTTCTTATATGGTGCTTCGGCTGACCAATTTTTCAACCATAGGATTCTACGTATATGCACCAACCCCAGTGAAAGACGGGAGGTTTGCACGATAGAATCTCTAATGGCGTCAACCACAAAGCATAAGGCCGCTGGAAGGTTAGCAAACCCCTGGGCCTGCTGTTCAGGTAATACTTTGATGACCTGCTTAACATGGTCTCTTAAGTATTGACAGACTCCAATCGCTGCTACTGCAGGTTGGGCCACTGATCCTGCTAAGGAGAAAACATCCTTCAATAGGGATTCCATCCTTTTATCTACAGGATCCCTGAGCATCTGAGCATTGTCTACAGGACAAGTCAGGCTATTATTTACGGAGGAAATGGCGGCATCAATAGCCGGTATTCCCCACATTTTAATAAACTTTTCTTCCATCGGATAAAGTGTTGAAAACTTTCTCGGCGGAAAAAAACGTTTGTCTGGGTGATCCCACTCAGAATAAATGAGCTTTTCAAGTAAAGTATGAACAGGAAAAGCATGTGCTGCTTGGAAAGGTTTCAGTGACCCCAAAGCAGAAGAGGATTCTTTAGTAGTTTCAGGTATGGGCAACTTAAATGTGGATCGGACCAATCCAGTGAGGATCTGCACTAAGACTTTCTCCTCTTGGGAAGTCGCAGAGGGTCCCTCTCCACCTGATTCCCCCGAAGAGGAATCATCCGTCCCATCCCGATCCTGTGAAAGGGATTCATCTCCTTTATCCCAGAGCTCCTCTGTCTGAGGGTCTTGGGGAACAGAGGAAGGCCTAGTGCGTTTTCTTCCACTGAGTGAAGACGTAATCACGGCCATTAATCTTTCCTCTAGACCATTAATGGTTGAGGAAGAAACCTCTTGTGTAATATATACAGGGGCTGAAGTGCCAGAAGCAGGTGTAGCCCCTGACCCCGATGGATCTCCCTGGCTAGCCGTCCCTGGCCCCTCTTTAGGGGGGGAGGATGCTGCCGACAGGGGGCCCTCAGAACCTGAACGAGATCCCCTAGTGTCTCTGGTTCCTGGGGTGCTTGAACCTCTTCTACCCATAGTGCAAAGCAACAAGTTGTGAGGTATACAAATGAACACTTCCCGCTGAGCGATGTAGTCTGGCTAAAAGCCTTGCTACCCAATGCTCAGTCTGGTGTTACTTCAGTAAATGCTGCCTAGGAGAATGCCTGTGTCCCACCTTACATGCGACCGTCAGCTCTGTGTCTCTCAGAAGGCTGAGTGCACCTGTACAGAGTGCCTTTAATAGCCTGCAGCTGGCCTGAGTGGGAGTCTAAGCACCTGTGCCGACGTCCCGCCCCCTCCTCTACCACCCCCCCCCCCCCCGAGTTTTGAAAAAAACGAGCGCTTCCCGCACTGCCGACTCTCCTGTCATGCTTCTGGAGAAAAGGCTGGGGATGGGGGGGGGGAGAAGGAGGGAGACTGGTAACAAGATTTGCCTGAACGGCTATCTTCAGAGATGGTGGCCATTAGGCCGCAGAGCCCGGGTGGTATAACCACTTTCTAGACCCCTGTGGCCCCTCTCTAGCCTGGGGGGGAACATTCAAACATGAGAAATCCCCCTTTCCACCTTACCTGCTTGCAGCCTGCTTTGAGATGCTGGGAATAATCAGCACTGAACACCTGAGACAGTCAGTCAGCATGTGTAGGTTTGTGCTCTTGGCAGCCCCCAGTGGTCACAATAGGCATAGCATGCATTTACCTTAAAGGAGAAAAACCACTAGAACTCAAAAATTCTGTGGAATCTCCTCTTACCTTATCCAGCCGCAGGGTGCTGTTTACACAGACCCAATCTTCACCTCTCACGGAGGGCTCCGTTTGAAAAAACCGTCAGAGACTGGGGCCCCCATCAGTAGGGGGATCCAACAGTTCTGGGACCGTAAAGCACCTTGCCAGGAATTAGGAAGTTTAAAGCCATTTTCTGATCTGCGGGGTCCAGCTCTCTAAAAAGAGAAGCATTACGGGTAAAACCTTGTTTCTTCGGACACGAGGCCCGGGTACCATTCAATTCGGCCATGAAAAGACACTTTGAATGGATCCGGTTCGCCTGGCTTGCCCCAGTATAGGATCTTAGGATATTCCCTTTGGAGCTCAGCACAGGACATCTTTACACGTCCATCACCTAAGACACTGGCGTAAAAACTGAGGTATCCCTGCAAGGGGGAGGGATTATATAGGGGGTTGAACTTCCTGATAGGGTGTGCCAGTGTCCAATCACCAGTGATACCTATATAACCCATCAGTAATTACTGTGGCTCTGTGTCCCGTGATGTTCGAGAAAGAAATGTATTTATCATCACTTTAAGTCCAAAATGAAGACAATGTTCTGATCCTATTAGAGGAGAAATGTTCTAACCCTGAAGGGGTTAATAAACAAATAATAAATTCGGGCAGCACTTGCACTATAGACAAAATATATGAATCCTTAACACGATAGTTGCAATTAAACTTTCTTATAAAGTGTCAGTCAACTCCTGGGGTAAGCCGGTGTCTTGTCGAGAAAGGTCCCCCGTCGGATAGTGTCCGCCCTGTACTGCGCAGGCACAGTGCTTGCGCAGTACAGAGGACAAAGGAAACGCCGAAAGTCTCCGAACATGAACAGCTGTTAATGGGCTGTACACGGCGCCTGCGCAATTAAGACTACACTGTGCCGCATGCTCCCGATGCTTGTGCAACTCTGCAAGGGGCGGATGCATACAGAAGAGGCCGCATGATGGCCAGAGCTCATACGATGGGGGTGGATTTCTCAAAGGGGCGGATGTAATATTGAGAAGCGTGTAAACTACACGTCTTTGTAGTTTTACAATGATGGGCAGAGCTGATAAGGGCGGGTAGTTCAATGTTGATAGGCGGGTTACAAAGATCTGCCCCTTTGAGAAATACACCCCCATTGTATGAGCTCTGGCCATCTTCTGTATGCATCCGCCCCTACACCCGCCCCTACACCCGCCCCTTGCAGAGTTGCATGAGCATCGGGAGCGTGTGGATCGGGAGCGTGTGGCACAATGTACTGTTAATTGCGCAGGCGCCGTGAACAGCTCATGAATAGCTGTTCATGTTCGGAGACTTTCGGCTTCTTCTTTGTCCTCCGTACTGCGCAAGCGCTGCGCCTGCGCAGTACAGGGCGGACACTATCTGACGGGGGACCTTTCTCAGCAGAACACCGGCAGCACTTACCCAGATAAAAATGGGCTAAAAATTACTAGGTGTGCTGTGCCCTGTAGTCCCACAGAGTTTGTGGCGCCTGTAAAGCAATAGACACCCCTATAGTAAGGAATGGGGAATTACCGCATAAGGAGCAGAAGTGCTAATCCACCGCCAGAGTCCTGGCCACAGATACTGTACTCCAGTGGATACCAGATACCGCTTAGATAACCTGTTGAGATTGTGTTTCTATTGGAAAATGACAATCTTTGTCCAGGAGAACTATTGGCAGGTGAGGATCTCCTAAAAAGTGCTCCTACCCCGCCCAGATTCCTTAACCATTTATAGCCCAGAATAACTTAAAGAGGGAGTAAAGTTTTCCTTTTTAATTGTACCTACAGGTAAGCCTGTAATAAGGCTTACCCATAGGTACTGTAAATATCTCCTAAACTTGCACCATTTAGGAGATATTTACTATATACGCTGCCGCTGATGTCATCGGCGCATGCGCTCGGAAGAAACACCCGCATGTGCTGTTTCTTCAGGGCCCTGTGCCGTGACCGGCGGATCTTACGCGCTTGCGCTAGAGTGACGTCATCGCGGCTCCGGCCAATCACAGCGCCGGAGCCGGCAAGACTGGAAGAATAACCGGGGAAGATGTTATCCATTTCAGCGGTGTGTGGGCGCCGCTGTGGGGGCTTTGTTCTAAGGTAAGTATTTCATATTGAGCTAGTATGCGATGCATACTAGCTCGTTATGCCTTTATCTTACAGGTTTTTTTTTTGTTAGGGTTTACAACCTCTTTAACAAACACCTTCTTCATTATAACACACTAATTTGTTTATCATGTTATTTATAATCAACAATAACTGGTAAAACAATATAAAAATGCATAAAACAGATGAATTAAAAGCAAACAACTAAATGTCAATATTGAGCCCGGCCGGAGCAATTGTATTGAGCTCAGAAATCCATTTTGATTCCCATCTGGACATCTTTTTTATAAAATTGCCCCCTCTCCGCTTTGGGTTCACAATCCCAACCTCCCAACATCGAGTCCCTTTCAGACTCCTATTATGAGGTCCGTCATAGTGTCTCTGGAGGGGGCGCTGATTATTCCCGTGTAAAATCTTAAATAGATCTTCCCTCATCCCGACCTTTGATTATCATTTCATTCCCCCCACAAACAATGTCTAGCACAAGCATTTACTGACATCAATAACTACAGACCATAGATTCCCTCATTAATCTACATATCCACGCTATATAAGTATGTATCATCATCTGCTGGAGATAAAAGACATCACAGTGACTATGGAGGAAGAGGACGGACATGACGGGGGGGGTTACTGGGTGTAAATAGAAAATAAGATCTTATTACCTCCTCTGCTGCCATTTCCAACAATGTCTCCTCTCTACTTCCTCTCAACTCACCTCTCACCTGGAACTTCCTGTCTGTACCTGACATCACTTCCTGTCTGTATGTTACATCATTTCCTGTCTGGGTAGAAGTGAGATCACCACCATGTGGAGCACAGAGGAACTGCAGCCCAGAGGAACATCTCGTAGTGTGAACACCGGCCTTGTGCTGTGTGTGTATGTACTGTATATCCCTATATATGGGGTCATCTCCACTCCCACCAAGGGGGATAGAAATATATTACTGCCTATTCCAGCCTTTCTCAGCCAGGGTTCCTCCAAAGGTTTCTAGGAGTTCCTTGAGCAACAAACAATTATTGTCTCTCATTAACAACTGACATCAATGATAAGGGGAGCAATCTTCTCACTGATGATGATGTAAGAATGTTCTTCTCCCACCTTCTTCCATTGGTCACCAACGTAAGGGACCACTACACTGATCACTGATATAAGGGGTTCAGTCTGTCTTATTAGTCACCAGTGTAAAGGACCACTACACTGACCACTGATATAAGGGGGTCCTCCTCTTGGTTACCAATATAAAGGACCACTGCACTGACTACTAATATAAGAGGGTCCTTCTCTCATCAGTCACCAGTGTACGGGGCCATTACACTGACCACTGATATAAGGGGGTACTACTCCCATTGGTCACCAATGTAAGGGACCATGTCCCTGACCACTGATATAAGGGGTTTATCTCTCTTATTAGTCACTAGTGTAAAGGACCACTATATTGACCAGTGATATAAGGGGGACCTTCTCCTATTTGTTACCATTGTAAAGGACCACTGATATGGGGGTCTTTCTCTCATCAGTCTCCAGTGTAGGGACCACTGCACTGACCACTGATATAAGGGGGTTCTTCTCCCATTGGTCACCAGTGTAAGGGACCACTTCACTGACCACTGAAATAATAGGGTCCTTCTCCCATTGGTCACCAGTGTAAGGGACCACTTCACTGACCACTGAAATAATAGGGTCCTTCTCTCATTGGTCACCAGTGTAAAGGACCACTACACTGTCCACTGATATAAGGGGGTCTTTCTCCCATTGGTCTCCAGTGTGCGGGGCCACTATACTGACCACTGATATAAGCATACCTCCCAACAGTCCCAGATTGGGCGGGACATCCCCGCAGCTCCACCCTTGTCCCGCGATCCCGCTGTGTGTGAAGTATGTCCCGCACAGGAATCGGCAAAGTGTCCGAGCAGTGCCTGGAGTGTCCGCGGCCATCGCTGACATTATTTTTTATACTATTGATGACTCTGCTTGCACTGCTCTGCTCAGTCTCTCCTCCTAGGCTGTAGATCTTGTGGTAGGTCCGGCCGGGGCATGGCCCCGCCCACTCACCCTGACTCCTGCTGCGGAATGATCTCTCTGTGTGAGGGAGGGGCTGGGAGTCTCTCTGTGGAGTGCCAAGCAGAGCGGTTCATGGCAGGAGAACAGGACAGAGCCAGAGGAACCGACTGGAAGGCATCTCGCCTCAAGCCCAGCTACCCAAGGAGCCGACTGTCTGTAGAGAATGGGGCAGACTGACCATTTGGGCACTCAGGCACTGCCAGAGGGCCCGTGGCCAGTGGGGGGCCCGGGCACCCATGAGAGGCTCTGTCCTGGTATCTATATTGTATAGGTCAGCAACCCGGTGGCACGCAACGGCGCTTTGGATGGCACACAAGAGCTACACATAAAAGCCGGCTGGTTCATGCCCACCACTATTCCCGCCCACTTCTTTTCCTGCAGCATTTTTCGTCCCTTCTCAATGTACACAAAAGCTGTTGTATTCCCCAGGCAGCTCTCCTTTTGAAATGGTAATTACCATTGTAATGCTAATTATTGTAAGCACCCTCATGGCCAGGCTTTTCTGTACACTGATGTGCTGTGTACATTTGCTGTCTCTCAGTCCTTCTCCCCTCAGCAGCCATGCACCTGGCTCAGGCTGTAGAGGAGAAAAATTTTATGCAAAAAAACTAACTAGCTTTGTAACTACTGCTTTATTGCAGGCTTTGTAAGTACTAGTAGTATGCAGCATTTACAAAGCCAGTTATACTACTATTATGCCTGGTTTTGTGAGTGTGCGCACAAAGCTGTACTTACAGCTTTGTGCCTGGCTTTGTACTGGGGGACAGGGGATGAGTTGGACATGGCATCCCAGGGCTCTCCAGGTGGCTCTGATTACTGCTTGAGCTGTTTTGCACTGGGGTAAATTGGATCCAAGCTGGCCAGACATTCGTCAGCCCCATGTATTGACAGATCAGTAATGTGCAGCTTCAGGCTGGACTTTGGTCAGGGTTCGGGGCTGCCAGACTCCTCTGGGGGGTTGCCAGTGCCATGTGTCAGCCTGCCCTGTCACTGCACACTCAGTACGTAGCTCATGCCAGAACCCTGCACTCTTTATATAGCTCATCCCAGAACCCTGCATTCTGTATATAGCTCATCCCAGAACCCTGCACTCTTTATATATCTCATCCCAGAACCCTGCACTCTGTACAAAGCCCATCCCAGAATCCTGCACTCTGTACGTAGCTCATCCCAGAACCCTGCACTCTGTATGTAGCTCATCCCAGAACCCTGCACTCTGTATGTAGCTCATCCCAGAACCTTGCACTCTGTATGTAGCGCATCCCAGATCCCTGCACGTAGCTCATCCAAGAACCCTGCACTTTGTACGTAGCGCATCCCAGAACCCTGCACTCTGTACGTAACTCATCCCAGAACCCTGCACTCTGTATGTAGCTCATCCCAGAACCTTGCACTCTGTATGTAACGCATCCCAGATCCCTGCACTCTGTACGTAGCTCATCCAAGAACCCTGCACTCTGTACGTAGCTCATCCCAGAACCCTGCACTCTGTACGTAACTCATCCCAGAACCCTGCACTCTGTACGTAGCTCATCCCAGAACCCTGCACACTGTACATAGCTCATCCCAGAACCCTGCGCTCTGTACATAGCTCACCCCAGGACCCTGCGCTCTGTACATAGCTCACCCCAGAACTCTGCACCCTTCAACCCCCTTTTTTTTAATAGATGTGCTGGGGTTTGTATGTATCCATGAGACTCTTGTTTGTGGAACAATAATAAAAGCATATTTTATAGGTACAAGGAAGCCCGAGGTTTGTTTAATGACACTCCTTAAGCCCCTCCCACTGTCAAGCGTTTGACCACGCCCACGGCACGCTATGCAAGGTTACTTCCTTCCTTGGGTGTCCCTCATTCTGAAGTTCAAAAGTTGGGAGGTATGATATAAGGGGGTCCTTCTCTCATTGGTCACCAATGTAAGGGACCAGTACACTGATCACTGATATAAGGGGGTCCTTCTCCTATTGGTCACCCTTGCAAGGGACCACTACACTGACCACTAGGAATGAGCTCCAGGTTTAGTTATTGGAGAGTAGGGATGAGCCTAGAAATCAAACTGAACTTTGGCTGTTACAGCCCACTGTCAGGAACCGACCATCACATATAGAAGCAACATACAGTATTTAGAGCTTCTATAAATGACAGTTTCCCACTGTCACTAGTTTCTAAAGACACAGTGGGTGCTTGTACCTGCCACAGCCCTAGGAACCGCAGACATCACCAAGTAATTATGGCATGTCAGTAAAGTGGTGGCGATAGCACTGGCAATATTTAAGCAATGGTGTCACCCCTATCCCTATCCCTACTTTTCTATAGCTCAGCTAGTAATACCATCAGGTATCCCCCCCCAACATAAATACTCATTAGTGTTGGAGGGGTGGTATCTTGGGGGGCCCTTATTATTAAAGGGGGCTTCCTGATTTCAATAAGCTCCTTTCTCCCAGACCCCCACAACTACCAGCCAGGGTTTTGGGGAAGAGGCCCCTGTCTTCATCAACAAGGTGCTTTGCCTGGGGGGCCCCCCTCTGGCAAAATAAACGACCCCCATGTTATGGGCATATTTCCTATCTAGCCAGGTGGCATGCTTGGGTTAAAGTTCTAATATGGATTTCATAGGGGGCCTCAGGTATTTTGTTTTTTGTTATTTTTGCTTGATGATAATCCTGCTTAAAATGCATACCAGGCGGAAAGGGTCTGGTATGTATTTGGGGGGGGGGGGGGGGGGGGGACTCTATGCAAATTTATTTTTCTTTCTTACTGTAGGGTGTGCTACAGCAAAAGTGACATTTATAAAGAAATAAAGGATACAATTTAAATTGCTGGTAAAGGACATTCCATTGCCAGCTTCTTTAAAAAAAAAACCAAAAAAACAACAGTCATACAAGACCCTCAAGGCTGAAAAAAAGAAAAGAAAAAAGCATGGTGTGTCTCCCCACCTCCTGAGCCACTGCTGTTAAACAACACCCACACAGATTGGCTGGTGGTACTTGTAGTCCCACGGAAGTTAAACTCTTTGTTATACAGGCCACAGCCAGTAGATGCCTATGCTCAGTACATATTACTGTTTCCAGTAGCCACATCAGATGACATCTTTAGGATAAGAAAGAAGGAAGCTATACTATCACCAGGATAAATCATATCTTTGCTAATTTTGTCACATCTTACCTTGTTTGATTATTTTATTTACAACTAAAGAAAGAGGCTAGCCAAAGACATCTGGATTTCAAGGAAGTTTCAGGAAAAAAATCTTAAATTTTAACTAAAGAACTGTGAAGCAAAATGAGGGTCAGTGTCCATCAATGCAGCCTAATAAGTGCCCATCTGCAGCCTCACAAGTGCCATGAATACAGCCTTACCATTGCCATGAATGCAGCACCACCGTTGCCATAAATGCAGCACCCCCGTTGCCATGAATGCAGCACCCACGTTGCCATGAATGCAGCACCCACATTGCCATGAATGCAGCAAACCCCCGTTGCCATGAATGCAGCACCCACTTTGCCATGAATGCAGCACCCACGTTGCCGTGAATGCAGCAAACCCCCGTTGCCATGAATGCAGCAAACTCCATTGACATGAATGCAGCACCCCCATTGCCATGAATGCAGGACCCACATTGCCATGAATGCAGCACCCACATTGCCAAGAATACAGACTCACCATTGCCATCAGTGCAGCCTGATCGATGCCCATCTGCAGCCTTGGAGGAGACAGGGAGGGGATGAGCGCCAACAGACATACAGGAGAAACTCCTGTTTTCTCGGCGGCCTCTTTAATAGAAAGTCCCGCCTCCTATGATGGACAGAACAGTCATCCAATGGCAGCGCAGGAGATGGGACTTCTTATTACAGAGGCCACTGTGTAAACAGGAAATTCTCCTGTCTGTACGGCACTCGTCCCGCCCCTCCCCGTACCCTCCAAGGCAGCCAGCATATATATCTTTTGTGGCCCCCAGCGCTCTGGGATTCATCGGGGGCCACAGAACATATACATGTCAAAATTACCAGGTGGGCTGTCTAAAACCGAAACGTGGGCCGGACTTTGGACATGCCTGATCTAGGGAATCTAATTTGACCACCAGTTGTATTGCCATTGCAACTTCTTGCTTGGCTGCTTTTACTTCAATGAGCGCTGCACAGTGCATTCTAAGCCTTGATTGGGAAAAGCTTTGCCCAATCAGGGCTTAGAATGGAGGGGATGTGGCCTGGTATGGTTCAAGAGGGGGGGCACTCGCTCACCCCCCTTTCCTGACCTGCCAGGCTGCATGCTCGGATAAGCATCTGGTATGGATTTTGAGGGGGACCCCGCACCATTTTTTTTAATTTTGGCATGGGGTTCCCCCTAAAATCAATACCAGACCCAAAGGACATCCTGGTATGGATTGTGGGGGGGAACCCCACCCGATTTTTTAACATTTTTTTTTGCCAGCAATGGTATTGTATTGCTGGCAATTTAAATATACATTTTGTTTCCTTTATAAATGTCAGTTTTGCTGCAGCAGGTTCTATACATGGTACAGATGTGCCACTTTATAGGCAGACTAAGGGGACCCACAAGGCATTATATTTAAAGGATTTTTTAATTTTTATTGTTTTACTTTAAGCATCATTAAAATCACTGCTCCTGTAAAAATGATCTTTTTACAATTGATACATGTCCCCCAGGGCAGTACCCAGACCCCCATACCCTTTTTATGGCCAATAACCTGCATATAAGCCTTCAAAATGGGGACTTTTGATTTTCCAAATTCGGGTCCCATAGACTTTAATAGAGCTTGTGGCTCGGGTCTGAACTTTTTACATATTCGGGAGTTCTGGTGCGAACCGACCTGGGGGGTGTTCGGCCCATCACTATTAGCAAGGTGGCCCAGCTTATAAAAGATGCTGATGAACCCATGACTGTTCCAGGGCTCCCAGTTTATTGGATTTTAAATAGGCTAGCAGGGTTATTATCAGTGAAGATATCCTCATGTCTGCAAATGAGATGCTCAGCAAACTTTTCTTTGATAGCCCAGACAAAGGCTAATGCCGCGTACACACGGTTGGACTTTTCGACCGGACTGGTCCGACAGACTTTCCAGCGGACTTTCGACTGACTTTTTAATGAACGGACTTGCCTACACACGATCACACCAAAGTCAGACGGATTCGTATGTGATGACGTACACAGGACTAAAATAAGGAAATTGATAGCCAGTAGCCAATAGCTGCCCTAGCGTCAGTTTTTGTCCATCGGACCAGGGCTTTTTTTCAGCTGGAACTATCAATTGTAATCAGAGGAGTCCGGCTTCTGGGTTTACAAGTGACAGCTTGTCTCCCAATGGCTCCCACAGATCTGATCTCCTGAGCCCCTCCCCTGAGTGCAGGCTGGGGACAAGGGAGATGCGGGTTCCCAGGGTGCAGTGCGGATGCCAACACTCCCACTGAATGCAAGTGAGAGAGGCGGAGCCACTTACAGTGTGTGGGGAGGTACTAGAGAAGAAGAGGGGTGAAAGTGAGATATGGATGCAGGATGCAGAGGTAAGCAACTGTGGAAGAAGACTGAATGCTGCACTCTGTGTGTAGTGTACCCCTGAATTCTGCACTCTGTATGCTGTGCACCACTGAATTCTGCACTCTGTATGCAGTGCACCACTGAATTCTGCACTCTGTGTGTAGTGCACCCCTGAACTCTGCATGTAGCACAACTCTGAACTCTGCACTTTATGTGTAACCCCCCTGAACTCTGCACTATATACTGACTGTGTACTGTACTATGCACTCCTGGTATTTAATGCCCCTTTAAGACCCTCCCGCTGTTAGTGAAATTTGACCACACCCACTATTTGATACGATTTGGAGGGTGTGTGTGTAGGTGGGGGAAAGGGGAGTTTTCGGGGATCGTGATTGAGTTCCTGCACCTATTTTATGAGAAAAAAAGCCCTGCATCGGACTAGCATACAGACTACCGGATTTCTGGGTCCGGCGGAGTTACGACGTAAAAATTTGAAGCATGTTCCAAATTTAAAGTCCGTCAGATTTGCGACTGGAAAAGTCTGCTGAAGGTCCGGTGAAACCCACACACGATCGGATTGTCCGCCGGATTTGGTCCGTCAGCGTCCGTCAGACCAGGCCGGTCGAAAAGTCCGACCGTGTGTACGTCCCATAAGAGTTCCAACCCAAAGGAGCTATAGTTGTTGGTAGGCTGAAGCTGGCATAACCAATCACCCGCTTTACAACTGCTGTCGGTGTATACCTGGAAGAGTAGCTGGAGTACGCCAAGATGGGAGCAGTCATTAGCCGGACTTTAAGCATTTTCAAAGCTTATGTTTGAATATAATGCCTTTGATTTGTAAGGAAGGGTGTAGCTTGCCTTTATGTTAAGTGGAAAGTCCACAGAGTAAATGTGTAAGGAGTGTGGCAAATTGGGTGAATTAAGGGATAAACCGCCAATAATACCCCACTAGCCCTAAGAAGAAGCAAAGCTCAGTGATTGTCTTTGGAACTGGCAAGTCTCTTACAGGCTGAACTTTGGGCAAGTCTGGTGACACTCCTCCAGCCTCCACAACATGGCCCAGATATTGGATGCGAGTCTACGTGAGATGACATTTGGTAGGTTTTAGTTTCAGTCTGCAGAGTGAAGACTTATGCCGCGTACACACGGTCCTACTTTTCGTCTACAAAAGTCGGACAGCCTGTCCGACAGACTTCCGGCAGACTTTCGGCGGACTTGCGGCGGACTTGCTGCAGACTTTCTAACGAACAGACTTGCCCACACACGACCACACAAAAGTACGAAAGCTTAGTACGCGGTGACGTACACCAAGTCCGACGAGACTATAAAACGGAAGTTCAATAGCCCGTACGACACCCTTTGGGCTCCTTCTGCTAATCTCGTGTTTATCTCGTGTTAGTAGAAGTTTGGTGAGAGACGATTCGCGCTTGTGAGACTCGTATTTTTCAGTTCGTTTTAACTGTTGTTCAGTCTGTGCTTGTGAGGTTTGTATCTGCTTTTCAGTGCGTTTGGTCAGTTGGCATTGAGAAATCTTTGTTTTATTGGCCGCTCGTTCCTGATTTCAGGTCGCTCTTCACAGGCCTTGCTGTTCTTCAGTGCGTTCTGTTTAGTGCGTTCTGACCAGCCGACCGGTTTTGAAGCCATGTTACCTGTACGTACTCGTCGTCGAGCTCGTGCATTGTATGTGCTTGGTGCTGTAGTTTATTCTTCAGACCAAGACCAGTCCATGAACAGGGCGAGGAGGAGTTCATGGACCAAGAATTGGTTGCTTCAGCGTGACCAGTTCTCTCATATGCCTTTGCTCCGTGAGATCCGTGAGAATAATCCTGAGGATTTCAGGAACTTTCTCCGGATGACGGACCCCGTTTTTGATCGTTTGGTGGCTTGCTGACCCCCTATATCAGCAGGCAGGATACCTGCATGAGGCAAGCCATCACTCCGGAGCAGAGGCTGGTCGCTACCTTGCGGTATTTGGCCACAGGGAGAAGCCTGCAGGACCTTAAGTTCTCGACAGGCATCTCCCCCAGGCTCTGGGGATCATTATCCCAGAGACCTGTTCTGCCATCATACAGGTCTGCAGAAGGACTATATTAAGGTAAGATATTTTTTCTTTTATTAGCATCACATGTTCTTTTATGTAATCTTTGATAATGTAATGTATTTCTTGCTTCAAACACTACTTGATAATGTAATGTATTTCTTGCTTCAAACACTACTTACCATCATTGCAATATAGTGTGAATGTCCCCTTTTTATCCTCACACATGCTGGAATTTTTTCCTGTTATTTTTTGTCATGCATGTATATTTTCCTTTAATAACCTTCCCAGCATGAAGTGATGGGAACATATCCACCTAGTCTACTCATTTTGAATGTATTTTGTTGGAGTGTATTTAGTGTGCTTATAATTAGCAATTATCTAGATTTCACAACACCCCCCCCCCCCCACCTAAACTCAATCCAAATAGTGTGCTGCTAATGAGCAATTATCTAGATTTCACAACCCCCCCCCCCCCACCTAAACTCAATCCAAATAGTGTGCTGCTAATGAGCAATTATCTAGATTTCACAACCCCCCCCCCCCCCCCCCCACCTAAACTCAATCCAAATAGTGTGCTGCTAATGAGCAATTATCTAGATTTCACAACCCCCCCCCCCCCCCACCTAAACTCAATCCAAATAGTGTGCTGCTAATGAGCAATTATCTAGATTTCACAACCCCCCCCCCCCCCCCACCTAAACTCAATCCAAATAGTGTGCTGCTAATGAGCAATTATCTAGATTTCACAACCCCCCCCCCCCACCTAAACTCAATCCAAATAGTGTGCTGCTAATGAGCAATTATCTAGATTTCACAACCCCCCCCCCCCCCCACCTAAACTCAATCCAAATAGTGTGCTGCTAATGAGCAATTATCTAGATTTCACAACCCCCCCCCCCACCTAAACTCAATCCAAATAGTGTGCTGCTAATGAGCAATTATCTAGATTTCACAACCCCCCCCCCCCCCCACCTAAACTCAATCCAAATAGTGTGCTGCTAATGAGCAATTATCTAGATTTCACAACCCCCCCCCCCCCCCACCTAAACTCAATCCAAATAGTGTGCTGCTAATGAGCAATTATCTAGATTTCACAACCCCCCCCCCCCCCCCACCTAAACTCAATCCAAATAGTGTGCTGCTAATGAGCAATTATCTAGATTTCACAACCCCCCCCCCCCCCCCCCACCTAAACTCAATCCAAATAGTGTGCTGCTAATGAGCAATTATCTAGATTTCACAACCCCCCCCCCCCCCCCCCCCCACCTAAACTCAATCCAAATAGTGTGCTGCTAATGAGCAATTATCTAGATTTCACAACCCCCCCCCCCCCACCTAAACTCAATCCAAATAGTGTGCTGCTAATGAGCAATTATCTAGATTTCACAACCCCCCCACCCCCCACCCTCGTTAAAATTTGCTTGAATGTTCTGTGGTCTTGATTTGTCTAAAGCAAATATATGTTGCAGTTTGCAAAATGCATGTGCACTCTACAAGTGCATTTGTTCCAGTGCTTTAGTAAATGAGCAGAAGCTCTGCTGATTTCCATCATCAAATCATATGCAAGCCTCAAAGTGTTTTCATTAATTGCCCTTGCCTGTGATTGTGTACTCCTTTCAACATGAATGCCTTTTTACATTACCTCATTTACTGTAAGCTGGTTAGCAACTGCACCTGCAGAGTGCGACAACTGCAGTCTTGTAGCCTTTTTAGTCCCTAAATTCCTGCGTGTCCTAAAAGTAATATTTTTTAGGGATTTCACAACCCCCTAAAATGTAATCAATGTTCCATCAGAGGGGGTGAGCAATCTGATAAGTGTGCCTTTCCATATTAGTTATTCCAGAGGAATTAAATTATTGAATGTTATACTGATGCTGGGGAATAATGTTTTTAATTGTCTAATTTTCTTGCAATGTT